>PVLD010005736.1:0-108492 GCA_004027595.1 Dinomys branickii
TGGTGGGAAACTTGGAAAGAATAAAAAGAATTTTAAGAGAGTGGGAAGCGCCTGCCCTTTCTGAAACCCATCATTCTGCCACGTCACCCTGGAGCTCCAAGTTCATAGGAAATGCTCAGCCTTGTTTTGGTGCCAAGAGGCGGTGAGACCCAGGTGTGCTGAAGACTTTAGGGATGGTGATGCTGGCTGACATATATCTGGCAGAGGTACAAAACAGGGATGTTTCACTGCCCCACTCGCTCACTGGGGTGGCTTGGTGGCAGGTTGCTTTGGACAATTTCATTATTTACATACCTCCAAAGAAACATCATAACCAAGGGGCAAGATGGTCAATGTGGTCCCTAGTGGGCTGCAGCACCACTCTAGAAATCTGGGTCCAATCAGAAGCTGGCAAGTTCTTGCTTTTCCCTTGTGCTGTTAGGATGGTACTCCCACTAATTTTTCCACAGCTTTCTTGGAAATACATTGGCAGTCCCAGGCAAGGGTTGTGAACTCTGCATTTGTACATCTCTCTGTCTTTCTGTTTTTCTACTCCATGCCCTGTACACACACACACACACACACACACACACACACACACACACACTTCTTTTTCTTCAAATTAACAGACTTACCACAAAAACCAAATGCTCGCTGATCAATGCTGACAAAATCCTTTCTGTGAGTAAGGGACTCGTGGCTCCTTTGGGGTGAATGGCTGGAAAACAAGGTGGCACAGTCTGCCCCTCTGGGTCCCATGTAGCCCATCATTTCATCGGCCTGTGCATTAAGGGGCAACACCACACAAGGGTGAGCATATAAATGTGCTTTACAATGCTCAGCTCCCTATCCCAAGAATACTTCCTGAGTGGATGTCAATTTACAACAGGTGCTTATCAAATGTGAAAATGCTTGCAAATCAGAAACCGACTTTAGTGCTGGGAACATATTTCAGAGACCGCTTTTGCAAGGGCTGTGCTTGCACCTGAGCAATAGCGTCGTTCCTCTTTAGTTTCTACTTGAAGTGTCTTTCCCGGGTCGCCCGAGGGAGAATGGTGGTGACGGGGCCTCCGACTCTGGTGTTAAGATGCAGTTTCTGTGTTTTTCTGTTGTTGAGAGGATTCATGGTCTGACCAATTTTGCATGTCTGTATATGGGTTCATATATTTACACTTCGAAGATATCAATGGGTAAAGCAATAACCACTGTTGAGACCATATCACTATGTCTATAGATCAGTTGTGATTGTACTATTTTTTATGCTAATTGGTGTCTGTTTGTTAATATGTTTTTGTACTTTTATTTAAAAGAAAAAGATGCAGTTTCTTAATGAAATCCGTATTTACCACTGGGGCACAAACACAGCTACTATGCTCTAATTCATAGGAGGAATCTTTGCTTTCAGAAGAACTAATATTTTCATTAATTGTGTGTCTGTACCAGAAGGCAGGCATCCTTTAACCATCTTTGCAGAGTAACTGCACCTGGGAAAACTGTTTCTCCATTCTCCCATTCCAGATGACTAAAATGTGCTGTATTCTTAAAATTAGGGGTTTACTTCCTTTCCTGGTAAGTAGTGAATTCTCACCATAATTGAAAAATGTGCATTTTTCCTGACTTGCACTCTTCCTCCCCAGCTTTTCTACAGCCCCTCTCCTTTGCCCCCCAAATCTTTAAGGTTTGCTTGCAAGATGTATTTGTTGTGCAGGGAGTAATTAGCCTGTTACAGAGATATTAATTAACATGTTGGAAATGTTTTCTTTATTAATGAGAAATTCACACATTCTACTTAAATTAATTTGTATGGTTTAAAATTAATTTATCGTGGCCTTTGATGACCTCAAATCTATGAAGACAAAACTGGAGTATTGTACTAACTGTTAAACCATTCATTAAACATTTTATGCAAATAGTGTTTGTTTATAAACAAATTAACTGCAAGGATTTTCAAAACAGGTGCTGTGTTGTGAATGCGTACTAAATGATGTGGTACTGAAAGAATTAATTAGACCTTCAGATGTAATTAGTTGCAATAATTTGCGTGATTAGCGGCTTGGTTAAGAAGTAAGACACACACATTGTAATGCATGGGAGAGTCACTGCAGTAGCTTTGTTTTTCATATGGTGAGGATGAGCCTTCTCCATGTTTAGGAAATTTTTCAAAAAATTGCTGACATAGCTGGAGTTAATTGCCAAGTATCCTGTGGGGGGTAATGTTGTTGTTGTTGCCTGTTTTTCCTCCTTTCTCTTTTGCCTTCTTCCAGTGTGTAGCCACTGGATGTGATGCTGTTTGTCTGTGCCTTTATGAATTTTTAAAAGAGAAAGTTGTTAACCCTAGATCTTTCCATCCCCAGAGGAAATGATGATACTTAACATTTTGAGGGTTAAAAGACAGAACACAATTATTATAAGCCAAATGAAACACATTCTGCATTTCAAGATGGGCGGATATCGCTCAGGGAATAGCTACAGTCTTTTTTTTTTTGATGTTGGCTGTTCTTTCTGAAGATGGGTTACTACTGTGAATAGTTCATTCTGATGGGCCCAGAAACTGGTTAATCATCACTGCTGAGGTCTTGTTTATGTGATGTGGTTTTTTAGCAGCATGACCACTGAGATTCCTGGGACTATATTCAGCTGGATGGAGGGTCATGTTGCTGGGAATGGTTCTCAAAGTCTTGGGGACCTTCAGACCCTGATCTTTTTGCTCAGAAGCTTTGTAATATATAGTACAGTCCTTCTTTGGAGAATCCTGGGTGAGCGATGGACTAGAATTCTTCCATTTCTTCTTTCATTCAAAAATGTTCACTCATACCCTGTGGTAAGTCTGGGGATGCAGCTGTGATTAATACAGATGAGGTGCTTTTTGGATGGAGCTTTCTTTAGCAAGGAGGCAAACAAATAAACATGTGCTAAGCTTCAGTTAATTTCAGCTATGAACACATATGCACTTGGGAGATTTCCTTTAAGTGTGCAATTCCTGATGGAGCTCCTCTGGGCGGCTGTCCCTCTTATGTCTTCGCTGGGCAGTGGTGACATTCTATGCTAGAGAAGATAGGGGAGGTGGAAGGAGCAATTGGTGAAGGAGGGGGCCAGGGTTTTAAGATGTCCCTTAGTTAAATGTGGGTGCATCTGTGTGTGAGGGGGAGATGTATCCTGCTATTTCTCAAATGTATTAAACAATAGCAAGACTCAAAATGTATTGTTTTACATTTTAGCTGGGGATGGTGTGACATGTCTATAATCCCAGGACTCTTGGAGGCTGAGGCAGGAGGACTGCACATTTCAGCCCAGTCTGGGAAATTTTGTGACATAGGGAGACCCTGTCTCAAAATAAAAAAATAAATAAAAGAGGCTGGGGAGGTAGCTCAGTGCAAAGGCCTTGGGTTTGATCCCAAGTACCACCACCACCACCTCAAACACATGCACATATGTACACTCATTCACACAAAGTATTGTTTTACATTTTGTGGAAGCTTCTTTACCAAAGGAGAGGTGGATCAGCTGGTCCTTTCATGGCCAGGCTGAATGACGGTGGGCAAGGCTGGGCTGATGTTTGAGTTCCCTTCCAGTGCTTGAAATCAACAGTTCCGCTCTTGGCCACAAAGAGGTTGAGGATCTCCAGATGAAAACATGAGTTTCCAGAAGGCTGAAGCTTTCCCTCCCCTGAATTCCTTGGGGGTGCTTCATTCACTTCCTCCTCATTTTCAGCTGGTGTTTGCTGAGCGGTCTTTAAAATAGGTCCTTCTTGGCTGATATTTGAACTTGAGTAAAATTAACATTCGTGTGTCATCAATAGCTGCAGTGCATCATTCTGGGCAGTGAAGGATGAAAAGTCAAAGAATGTGGGCTGCTTGATTAAAATGAACAATCAAGGAAAGTTCTGAAAGATGGATACTTAGCGCTGGCTTGTTAATTTATGTGGACTCGATTCCAATTGCAAAGGAACATTTTTTTCCCCTCTGAAACTTTTAAGAAATTAGGTTTTAAAGCTGAATGGGTGTACCACTCAACTTAAAATAAAAGAGAATTTGATTTTATGTGGTGCCTTTCACATTCCAGCACTTTATAATATTGCACATCAAAAGCTCCTGGCTGCAGGGTGGCTGGGAGGCAGGGCTGGTCTGAATGACTCCAGAGAAAGAGATGCACAGCCATTCCCTTTTCTAAACATTCAGAGAAGAGCTTTCTGTAGATTTTAAAGACACTGTCCTCTGGGCCATTACAACTTTGTTCCCTGCTTGGATTGTGGTCATTGAGCAAATATTTACCGGGTTGGTAGGTGTTTTGCCCACAAATTGTCCTCCACAGGCAAATACCATCCTATCCTGCAAGATTCAACTTGAGTGTTGCCTACACTCCCACGGTTATGACTAGATGTTCCTCCCTCTGGAGCAACCTCTGGGGCAGTGGTGGCAAACCATTGCATGTGTATCACAGTGGCCTGATTATTACCATGGAAAGTTTCAAAAGGTGTTGTAGGGTAACACTATATGTTAGTGTGCTCTGTTGTGTGTGTCCTTGGGAAAATATCTGGTCTTTACTGAACCTATGTGATGGAACAAGACAATCCTGCGATTGTCTGTAAGGTGCAGAGGGAGCGGGGAGGAGAGAGGGAGAGAGGGAGAGAGAGAGAGAGAGAGAGAGAGAGAGAGAGAGAGAGAGAGAGAGAGAGAGAAACCCCCAGTGCCTAGCATGTGGGCTCTTGACAAAAGTCAACAGTACCTCTTTGCTCCCTCCAGTCCAGGGTGGGGAGGCATGTCCACTGGCAGGCCACAAGCAAAGGAAACCCATCCCCTTCCCCAAGGCTTTCCCTAATGTCTTTTTCTCTCAGGGTGGAGGAGTGATCACGGCTGGTCTTTACATCAGATATTCTTGAAGTCCTAACTAGTTGCAATAGTGATGCCTTTTGAAAACATGCACACTGTTTACATGGTACAAAGGAGACCCCAACAAAGCCCTACCTGTTCTCCTTACTGGTTTATTACTTTCTTGTTCTGATTCTCAGTTTTCCTAGTTGTAAAATGAACGGTTCTTATGCATTAGGGTTCCTTGCCACTGCGATACTTTATGAGCCTATATTTGGTCTTGAAATAATTATAAAACAAGATGATATATTAGATCTAGGTACTTCCTCTGCCCTTATGTCCTCTCTGACACTTTTAGACATTATTTGAGAATCATAATCTCTGTCTCTCTCCTTCCAGTGTGACAGAAGAAAAAGCAGGGCTTAAAATAACATTGTGAAATAATATTTGAATTTCAGTAGTATTCTATTCAAATATGTGCTCAAGCAATTTCAGCTGAAGCACCTTTGGGTGAAAAAAATTTGAAACAGGATAATTCCTTTAGACATGGGGAGCTGGAGCTGAAGAAAGAAGGAGGTAGCTATCTGAGGGCATCAAAGACATTTCTTAGGGTCTGGCTGTCTGGGCTACTGAAATGGTAGCTCTTGGGTAGGAGGGTTTGGGAAATATTAAAAATGAGGAAATAATCTGAACAACCACAATGATTAATACCAACGCTTGTCTTCAAAGAGCCATGAGATCTTTTAGCATCAGAAAATATACGAGGCTTCAGTTGAAGTTTTTATCGGAGAGATGTATCTGAGGTTTTATTTCATGTTCACTCAGCTGAAGGCAACCTTGAGGGCTGGATGGAAGGAGGCTGAGGTGGGTAGAAAGAGGTCTGAGGGTGGAGAAGGGATATTCCTGGTTAGGTGCCTGAAAAGACTTGGTGTCCTGCCCTGGCTGATGCCAAAGTACAACAGCAGAGGCTGCTGGGTTGAATGGCACCAATCTTGAGTGTTGTTTTCACCTCTAGCATTACTCGGCCTCTGTGGGCCTTAGTTTCTGCTTCTGCATGTGAGTGATACATGAGTGCTGTGCTCTACCCTGCAGGGTGGGTATGAGGAGCAGAGAGTATACATGTTCAGTGCTTATGTGGAGCTGCAACTCAGTGAGGAGTTAGGGTAGATCACGGTAATGTTGCTGCTTTTGATTTTCAAGTATCCATTTCAGTTCGGGTCCCATCCCTGTGGTGAGAGACAGCCCCCTCTGTCTCTTACCACAGTGGTTTTTGAAAAATAAATTGCTTTCCAAAGGGGTTGCATTACAGGCTCCAGCCTGAATATCTCCAAGGAACATTTTGTAAACACAGAGAAAAGTTGGAGGTGTGAGAAAACCAGGAGTGGAGAGAAACTCGAGAAGGGGTTTCAAATCATCATTTAGTTAAAACAGGAATTCACTGACACTGGCTCAAAGGTAGGGTAATGGCCAAGGTTCTTTGGTTTGTTCCACTTCCTTGGGGAATGAGAAGTGACCTGCCCTCATCCAATGGTTTCTGCTTGGAAATTCCTCTCTGTGCCTGGGACTCAGGGATGAATCACTGGTTATTGTCTTTTATCCAGTTTTCTTTGGGGCAGCTCATCTAGAGCCTGTGGCCAGATGTTTCCTGCTGTTGTCAAACTGGAAAAGATGCCACAGCAAAAGTTTCTTTGGTTCCTAAGCATCAGCAAATTCAAGAGCGTGTCCAAAGGTAATTGTATTAGGCAACATCCTAGTCCTCCGCTAATAGTCTTATGAGCCCCAATGATAAAGTGTGTATGTTCCAATGATGATAGAAATTTTATTTTCATCTGGTTTTTATATTGCTATAAATATTTTGCATTTACCAAATAAAGTGGTTGCTATGTAGAGATCATAACTTCTGGGACCTAAATTTGCTTCAGATGATAGGCAAATTATAGACTACAATATGTGATCAAACGGCAGTATGGGGAACTTAAATAGACTGAGCCCCGAGGACAGAGGCTGCTTAAAACTATGGGGGATGGAATAAATGGGAGTTTTAGCAAAGCTATCGCTGATTCCAGCAGATAAATTATGCTCTGCCTTTTTGTATCTCTTTGGGACTGTACTACATAAATTATGACCAAATATAATTTAGGCTATCAGCCTATATTTCTGAACATCCATCTTGTACATTTTAAGTACAAAATTACCATTTTGCAGAAGTATAAAATTGAGACAAATTTTTTTCCATCTGTGCATTTAACTTCTGCATACTTTATAGCAGCTAAAGGGTTCGAGAGGACCTCATTACCATCCGGAGGGGACTTTAGCCCCACGACTATATAACTGTATTAAGATCTACATAAACGGGAATAAAGTTCGAGGGACAGTGGAATGTGGAATTATATATTCTTTCTTAAATGGAGATGTAACTTTTATATAAAACTGCTCATTGCTGCTTTCTGGATAAGAGTAACTGTTTATGAATTCACACTGCTGATGGAAGAGCATGTGTTTATGAAAACTTGCAAAACGTGCAGAAAAAGACAGACGGGCTCTGGGCACAAAGGGGACAGCCATAGAGACTTTCCCAGAGACTGTGAGATTTTTGGAACAATGGTTTGGACTTGAAATCTGGTGTGGTCCATGGAGGTGGTAGTGGACCCTCATTGCATTGTCCCCACACACAGCCTTCCTCAGGTTTATGAGTGATGTGAAGTGGGGACATCGGACAGTGCCCATGTCTACCCATCAGGTGTGAACATGGGCCCCTCCTCGTGGCTTCAAGTCCCCGGCTTCCCAGAAGCCTAGGGAGGGCAGAGGATGTGCAGGGGCAGAGAATCAAGGCAGCACCACGCTTTCTTCCTCAGGACTGCAACTCCTCTGAAGGTGCATGGCAAACCTCTGGCTAGGGACGGGCAGACTTGTGTTCTTCAGTGCTGAAGCTGACGTTGCTCTGATCTCTGTCACTGCATGTGAGGACAATTTCTGTAATTTGGGGTGGCTGGGTTGTCTGATCTAGAGAGGAGCATGTTACAGTTTACAGCACATGACAATGGCAGATGGCAGAGGGAGATGCGAAGACTTTGGGTCCTTTGGTCAAGTGGACCTTGTTATTTAACTTTGTCTCACATTTCCTCACTCCTTTACATATAAACAAGGTTTTAAAAAGATCTTGGTAGGGGCCAGAGGCTTAGCTCAGTGGAACCGTGCCTGCCTGGCAAGTGTGAGGTCCTCAGTTGGATTCCCGGTACCATCCCCCCAAAAGTAATTCTTGGTAAATTTTCTCCCATAATCTTCCTCTGCTTCTGTGTGTGACTTCCTCCTTCTCTCTTAAACTGGCTTTTCCTTTTCCTTTTGCTCATGTCTTTTCTGCCTGCTTGTATGGATGTCTTTGTTCTGCTTTGCCTGTCCCGTGTCTCTTTCTCAGTTTCTTTTCTTTCTCACTTTCCTCCAGGTGGTCAAACTGCAGAACACATGTGTCTTTCAGTGGAGAAGGTGACGCGTTGGTGTACTTGCTCCAGACACTTTGTGCTGAAAAGGCTGAGCTAGGTTTCCCCAAATTGATCCCCTAGGGGCTACAGTCCAGATGGAGAGTGAGGTTGACCTGGTGCACAGTGAGAGGACAGTCACAGGCTCTGCCCAGCTAGAGGTTGGGGTGTAACTGTGGCGTATCCCTGAGAGACAGGAGCAATGACAGTGGACACTAATAGGATTTGTTGCACATGGTGACTGACTTGTTAGAGTCCTCTTTTCTCATTAGCTTTTTTAGAGGGGAGAATCAAATGATATAGAGAGGAAAGAAAGACTTTCCATGAAGGAACAAATGGCTATCCCCACTCTCTGGTAGTGGCTTCAGAAGGGCAAAGGTACCAGCTCTGTTTGGTAGTGAACCCACAGTTCTAAGAAGGCAGTCAGAAACTCTTTTCAGGGGAAACAGGGTCATTTCCACAATGGAGAATTAGTCATTTTCTAATGAGAGCAGACTAACAGGCCAGAGTGGGCAGCTGAACTCAAGATCGGCTCTTGTGAAAGGACTCAGAGCCCACTGTAGGGTTCATGCTGTCTTGGGCCCCTTGAATTCAGTGCAAATACATGCAGCAGAGAAACCATGGCTTTTACATCATTGAGGAAGTGGCTGGGGAAAGAGATGGCGTGAGGCAGAGCCCACTGAGCCCCAGGACCAAGGTTCTCCAAAGCCTTGACACCCCAGCCTTATGTAGAGGATGTGGGCTCAATTCTCCCCTCATTATCTATCCAGTGAGTTGATTGAAGGCCTGTTATGAGCCAGCTATGTTCTACTTTAGTAACTAAAGTGGGCCTCTGGTCTTCAGACCACCAGATAACAAGCAAGTAAGAAATGTAACAAATGTATTAAAACATTCCAGTTGGTGGTAACTGCCATTCATACATTTTTTTCTCTTTTTGCAGTTCTGGGGATTGAACTCAGGGCTTCATATTGAGCTACATCACCAGGCTTTTAAAATTTTTTTTGCAACAAGTTCTCAATAAATAGCTAAATTGCTCAGGATACACTCAAACATCCTGCCTCAGCCTCCCAGAGTGCTGGTATTACAGGTGTGTGCCTATGTGCCTGGAAGCTCAGATTTTCTTTTTTAAATTTTTATTAGTATACTTTTGAAGTGCACAGTGATTACATTGTTTTCTTATGGGGAATTGGTACCTGTGCATAACACAACTCAATTCTTTTTTTAATAACTTCTTAAGAAAATACAATGGAACTAGCATTCAGAAAATGACTGAGGTCGGCACCTAGCTGAAACTGGTGGCAGGATGTCCCCTCTTAGAGGAGACTCAGGAACCTGGAGGATGGGACAGAACTGGCAATGAATATGGTTACAGCACAGGGAGCCACATCTGAATGGCAGAAATAAAGATTGCGATGATACCACCATGCTGGCTGTACCCTCTGTCCCTTGGTCTTCTCTTAATACCTCTGAGGATACTCAGTTACAACTGTGAATCAACGGTGAGATGCAGGGTGGGATTGTGACCAAAGCTCTGCGGATAAAGATTCTGGGATTTAGACAAGCTTATGAAAAGCAGGCTTTCTGGCTTGTCTTCCTCCCACTGCTCACTCTGTGCTTCCAAAAGGTGCAGCCCTGGGAAGCAATGGCTGGCTCATTTCCATATTTATGATGTAAGCAAGAGGCAGGGATGCTGAAAGCTGATCACCATCAGAGCTGTTTAACCAGGTGTGTTAGTTACTTTTCTCATTGCTGCGACAAAATACCTGACACCCAAGGTTAAAGGAGGAAAGGTTTATTTAGCTCATGGTTTGTAGAGGTTTTAATCCGTAACTGGCTGGCTCCAAGGGAGGGTGGTTTTGCAGAGGAGAGCAACTCTCGGAGGGCGGAAGACAGCAACAGCATCAAGTGAGAGAGAGGGCAAGGTTTGTGCCGTCCGTTATTGTATGCAGGCTACCCATCCTAGGGTGGGTGTAGCACCTACATCCTCGAACCCAGCCATGGACCATGAATCAGTCACAAACTCTAGATTCAGCCACCTCTGAAGAGCCCCGGCCCCTGCCATGACTGCATGAGGCTTTTGGGGGACATCCGGGCACAAACTGTAACACCAGGTGTTCTTTGCAGCAGCTGCCTATTGCTGCTGTCCCAGGCCATGGCATTGCACACTGAGAAGGGTCACCCCATTCCCAGTGGAGTGCTTCTGAGTGGGGGCTCATGACAGAGGCACAGCTGTCTATGGCCCATGTGTTCTTCTATGTAAGCTGGACAAACTGAGGCTAGGAGGACTTAAGACTGGCTCTGCTCATTCATCAGTGTTGGATTTCTCTTAAATGAGGGCTCAGGTTCAGAATAGGTGCAAGGGGAAATCAGATTAGAGCAAAGATAGATGAACACAGCCATGAAAATCATGGAAGAGGACATGGCTGGCTTTGCTCTTCCTGCAAAAGACTCTCTGGAAATAATAATCTCTCTAGATGTGAGAGAAATGGATAAAGAAAACACAGTCTGTATACACAAAGGGATACTATTCAGCCACCAAGAAGAACAAAATGTCATTTGCAAGAAAATGGATGGAACCAGAGGCCACAATGTTAAATGAAATAAGTCAGGCAGAGAGTTAAATATCCCATAGTTTCCCTTACATGAAAAATCCAAAATCTAAATAAATGAATAAAATGAAGGAGAGATGGTAGGAAACAAGAAGGAAGAGTATTAAAGATAGAGAAGTGGATCAGGGAAGTGGAGGAGGTAACGGAGCACAAAGGGCTTGAAAATGATCAAGATATGTTACATGCATGTACCAATTCCCCCAAACCACAGCCGCTATTCTGTCTTGCAAACATGCACTGATAAAAGGACAAAACAGTTGACGAAGTAAGGTTGACTTCAAGATAAGTAGAATTCACTACAAAGACACAAACAAACAAATAAATAAAAACTTTCTAAATGTGCAAAAAATGTGCAAGGTCATGCCCCAGGTAGATCCTGGATTATCAGAGCTGAAGTGGATGCTTATCACCAGCAGGTGCTGGGGGATTCTCCCTAATTTGCCATGAGAAATCTACCAAACTTGACATAGAAATGCCCCCCTCTATTCACATCAGCACACTTTATGCCCTTGGTGACTCATCTCAGGAAGCCAGACTATAATCTGAAACCACATTATCAAACAACTGTAGAAAAAAAATCATAGACCCTGGGAATGTATCATCAACATGTGCTTTTGGTGAAGGGAAGTGGTGCTGTCCGGTGGGTTTAGACAAAAGGCTGCAGTCTGTGGGAAGAGATCGGGGTGGCAATTAAGTGGTGAGAGGACAGAATGTGTGGAAACTGAGTGGGCTGTTGGTGGAGGCCTGGGGACCACTCTTACCAAGGTGCAGGTGGAAAAGAAGACAGATGGAGGGAATGAAGGCCGAGTGGTCAGACAGGAAAGAAGAAAAGGAGGAAACAAGGAGATAGATTCACGACGGCAGGAGCGGTGCCTGGTAAAACATGTAGCAGAACACCATGTATTGAGAGGTGTCCATGAGCTCTGGGTGTGGGAAGCTGATGTTCCCTTCAAGCGAGAGAGCAGAACAGGGTTGTTGTGCAAGAGCTGGTTGGTTGGTTGTTTGGTTTAGGATTGGATGACCTTGAGTCTGTGGTGATTGAAGGAATGGAGGAGGGGAAAGAGAACCGTGGGAGGTGGGAGAGAGCAGGTGTGGAGCTTGATCTTCCACATGACTCTCAGTGGGACTGATGGTAAACCAGGAATGTTGCTAAGCTCGGATAGGTGGAAGGACAGAATGAAGGTCATGAGTGCCATTGGGAGGAATCAGGGAGCCGAAGACTGAGGCAGAAAGACCTGATGGGGGCACCAACGCTGCAGATGAGCTGGTGCCCCCTGCTTGCACGGTGGGTGTGATTTTTGCCTTCAGTGCTCAGCCGGGCAGGTTTAGGATAGGAGAAGGAGGACTGAGCATGGTTAGGTGTTATAGGTTGAGTGGTAAAAAGATGGAGGGGTGAAAGGATTGAGGGTCCAACTGAGATCTGTGAGTTCAGATGCACCATTATGGATTCTGGCCTGAGTTGGAAAGAATAGCCAAGAGGAAGTCAAGGCAAGGAGCAGAGAATCAGAATGATGTTCCTGGACACCTCCTGGATCTCTGGAGAATGGGAAGAGAGACAGCTGTGGGCAGAGGTGGGCTTGGGACATAACAAATGAGAGAGCAGCTGTCCTTCTAGTGATGCAGCTGCTCTCTTCTGTGGCAGTTCAGGGCAAGGGTGGCTGATGCGGAAAAGCAATCAGGTTCGCCTCCTGGCTGTATTGTGTGAGCCTGAGCAAGATACTTTACCTCGCTGGGCTTTGCAGATGGGCATAATGATGATGCCTCTGTGATAGGGTTGTACCTACCACAGTGCAAAGCCTCGTGTGCTGGGATTGGATCCATGTGAAGCCTTGGGCTGGGGCAAAGCTTAGTAAATGATTGTTGCTGTTATCCTCCTCCTTCTCCTCTTCATCATCATCATCACATCATGATCACATCATGGGGCCAGAGCTCTAGAAGAACCTTCAGCAAGAACTGGGAAGATGATAGGTGGGGAAGAATTAGGGATGAAGAGGTGCAGGGCAGAGAGGGCTAGGAGTAAGTGTGGGTCAGAAGCTTGGGCATGGGGAAGGGGAATCTCTGGACGCCCTGACCTGTGTATTATAGAGATGGCAACTTGCTTGGCCCAGGATTTCTGGTCCTGGCACCACTGGGGACCTCTGATAGAGCCTGGTGAGGTCTTAGGGAGTAGGTGAGCGCTCCTGTGAGTGCGGCTTTGCCCTAGGGGTGTCTGGAGCACAGATGGGCTCGTGTCTAAATGGTTGGATGCCCAACATGGGCCACAGGGGAATATATTATGTGTAAACTCAAGTGTCTTTTTCTGCCTTGCCACATGCTTCACTTGCCCCACCAGTGGGACAAATAATTGAAAATGGTGACTTCTTTCTGGTATTGCCATCTTTTGATTTCATATCTCCTTTTTTAAATTTTTTGTGCAAATGTCACGAAGCCTCTTTGTTCAGAAGGGTAGGGAGTTCTCTTTGACAAAGCTACATAATTCTAGGGTCATAGGTGTTCCCCTAACTGAAGGACACATTCATGGGAATTCAGAAAACCCCTTGCTGTGAACAAGACTGCTGATATACAAAGTATAAACGTGTCTGAAGAAAACAGACTCGGTCCCCAAAGACAGTTAGCTCTGTAATGAATTATACACATAGGATGATGGGAGCTGTTATGTGGATTTTGCTGCAACCTCCTTGAGCAGTGTTCTTAGTGCTTTTACCAGTGAATCCAGGTGGTGAATAAAAATGGCTGTGGGATTTGCAGCCATTTGGGCTGCGTCTACGCCTGAGACCTTGGCCTCTGCTTCAGACAGCAGACTTCATCTTGTAACTTGGCAACCAGATGGGGTTTATTGTCATCCCTGGTGGCCCAGGGGCAGTCGGAAGCATGTCTTCTACCCAGTGTCCCATTTGTGGAGTCCCAGGATGTCTTGGGCCTGGGTCATTTGATGCAAGTGAAGGCCCTGCTATCCACCACGCCCCCCAACACACACACCAGTGCCAGGAAATAAAATACAAATTGAAAATACCAGTTGCCAGAGATGGATTCTTCAAGAGCAGTATGGCCTGTTCCTACAGGTCCCTCCTCTGCCCCGCACAGAGGCATCTTAGATGCATAGTGAGGCCAGCACAGGTGAAGTCATCCAGAGAGCAAAGCCTTCCGGTGGAGGAGGGGCAGAAAACTCCTCTTCCTCTAGCTACAGTGCTGTTTTGTTTCCCGTTCCCCTGCTTTGCTGCAGGAGCTGGGGCTGCTGACCAGGAAGAGAAGGAGGAGCAGCAGGCTCCTGTGAAGGAGTGCAATTGCGCCCTTGTTTGCCCAGCACCCTGTTTGTTCCCCACACCGAACAATGACCTCTTGTAAGCCAGTGCCTTCCAGCCTTGCCGAGGGTTACTGTGCAGCCCCGATTCCTCCCCTGATTATCTTGAAGCCTGTCAAGCTGTGAGGTTCTCCCTCCCTTCTTTGCTCTTTCTTCCTAATAGACATGAAACACTGCAGTCAATAATATTTTACTTGTCTTCCCACTGCGTGTCTCTTCTTCTGATCAGTTTAGGCGGGTTTGACTGCAGAAAGTCAGAAGGGAGGTTACGATCTGAAAAGTTCAGCCAAATGTTATCAGCCTCAGAGATGTTGCTACGGGAAGGGCCCCCCAGCCCTTGGCGACCGGAGCCAATAATAGCTGCGATTCACTGATAGCATCAACGCCTGTCAAAGATCCAGGCGTTTGCGGTTCGTCTGTAAACGCAAACACCTGTATCCAGTCAAGCTATGATGGTTATCCTTTCTTTCCCTGTCATTCCGATCGGTTCCTTGAAGGGGATGCCAGGATGCTCTAAGCTGTGAGTTGATTTATAAAGTGAAGGGTCTCTCCAAAACTTTGGCACAGAGGGGGAAATTGATGAAAGTGAGCCTCTCCTTCAGGGGAATGACGGGGCACTTTGACAATGGTGAAATCGACAGTCTTCTTTTAATTACATTTTTGAACCCGTGGCACCAGCAGCCCAAGCTGTGGGAAGTGGGGACTTAGGCAGAGTTTTACTGTCTTCCCCGGGAAGACTCTTGGTACTTGGAGATTTTTGTGTATGATGAATTAGATCAAAGTGACTAATAAATAGTGTCTAAGGAAGCTCTTCAGAACAAAGTATATACATGGTTGAGATATTTTTGAGGTTGAACAGGCAAGGCTCAAATGTTAAATAAACTTAAACAAGTGCAAGGAGAAGATGATGCATGGGTTTACTCACTGGGCTGTGGCTGGAAGGGGACACACATCAGTCACCTCCCTGGATTGTGGTCTGCCAGCTCCAGAAGTCAGTCATAGTGGTGTGGAAGGACGGACAGGAAGCAGGTCATGGAGGATCTGGCCTGGGTTTCACCTGGGCCAGCCATGTGGGGTGCTTTCATGGGACAAATGGTTCTCTGAGGAGATCTGCCTGCTTCTGCTGAGAAAGTACACATGTACTCAAGCTCAGTGTGTTTCGGGTTCCCACCTCAGCAGGGAGCAGGCACACGTCAGGCCCTGTTGTCCTCTTCCCTACAGTCATCTGCGCGGGGCCTTCTTGTCAGTCCTGCTTGCTTATCCTCTACAGTCAGCACCATGTAGCTCAGAGAGAGGTAGAAACCGACTGGAGTTACTTGAGGAGAGCAGTGGGGTGCAAGGCTCTGGAATTAGACCTAGGGCAAGCTGGGCTCTGGCAGGCGCTGGAACCTTTGTGCAACCTCAGTGTGCTGGTATGTCCAGAGATGGCAGCAGCAACACCGATATACCTGTGCTGAGGATGTGAGCAAGTGAGAAACTAGACTGCATCCTAGAGAAATGGCGCTCGTAGAGAAATGCACAAGGGGCGTCTTCACAGGGCACAAGACGACAGGAGAAGCACTTAGCAGAATGCGTGCAGCTTTGTGAACACTCAGTAGTAGCGGGTCCTACCCCTTCTCCTTGTGGTTATTAGTATTGTCCATTCTCCAGCCCACCTTTCCAGGGAAGAAAGGTCTAACTAGGACCATGGATTAGCGCAAAAAGCTCAGGTACACAGCTAATAGCAAGTTAAGTAATAAAGAAAATAACAACCTCACAGTGGTGAGATCATCAAGAACCTCACAGTGTTAGTCACCTGCATGATGCCCCGTGGAGGCCTGCAAAAGTCAGGTGGGTGAGAGGCGTGGATCCAGCCCCTGGCCGGTCTCCAGGAGTGAGGCCCACTTTATCTGGGTGCAGGTGCTCAGTGCCCTGATAATTAAAAGACCTCAAGTTTGAGGATTCTCCGTGTTATTGAGCTGACAGAGGCTTGAATTTGATTTATTTATTTTTGCCCATAAAAAGTATACATTGGTTGAGATATATTGGTTCTATACTCTGACTTGTTCCTATATGTTTTAATCAAACATAGAAGGATACAGAGGGACAGTGCTCTGGCAACATATGCCAGGGAGAGGGTGACATTCCATGCTGGATGCTCAGGTGGAGTATTGCTTCTGATGGAGGCTGCAAGTAACTGGAGGAAATCGTATTAAATCGCAAGACTGGAACAATTTGCAAGACTTCTGTTGAGAAGGGTCTACCTACTCTGTCCCTCCTTTTTCTCTTTTCACTTGAGCCCTTATCCATTCATGCTTTGGAATGTGCTATATAGCACTTGAAAACCTGTGGTCTTTTCTCGGAAATCACTCTCAGCAAGGACTGACTTGGCCTCACCTCTGCTCATGTACCTGATGAAACCTATTTCCCCTGCCTGGTGAGCAATCCACTGTATCTGCAGCTGCTAACTGTGCAACTGTGCTTAACCAATCATGTTTGGTTGGTAAGCTTAGGCTAAGATTTCAGGGCTTACTAAGGAGGTGACCAGCTACCTAGTGATCTTAGCACTGAAACACCTGAATTCCCAAGCAAATCAGGGTGTTCAGTCATCAGAGGTTAAAGAGAAAGGCTTTAAGGTTAAAGAGAAATTAACTCTTTCATTCACCGCTGTGTCTATTCTTATCCCTGTCCCTATCCCTCTCCCTGTCCCTGTCCCTACCCATAACCTCGTCCCTAACCCTATCTCTACCCCTGTCCCTGTTGCTCCCCTTACCCCTACCTCTACCTGTATCTGTATCTCCTATACTGGATTGAACCTAGAGTTTTCACACTGAACTACATACTAGAACTTTCCACTTTCTATTTAGAGGCGGGATTTTGCTAAGTTGCCAAGGATGGGCTCAAACATGTGATCCTCCTGCCTTACCTTCCCAAAGTGCTGAGATTACAGGCCTCTGTCACCACACCTGGCTATAAATCCTTTGTATTTTGAAGGAGAAAAAAGCAGGAAATAAGAAATGACATTTTAAAGAACGACATATGCAGAGAGTTCAGCAGAATCAAGTGCAATTTGTTATTTTAGGGCCCTCTTACAAGACATACCGCTATTCTAAGGGCAAGTGGGTAGCTCTGGAGTGAACTAGACTGAAATTTCATTGTGATTGTGAAATCAGTGCCAAGAGAAATTGGGTTCTGTCCCCTACCATCAACCCTTTTCGCTCAGACATTTTTATTTCATTTCTTGAAATATTTAATTCCTTTAGATCAGAATAATTGAAGAGAAAAAGGAATCAGCTTTCCCCCCCCAGCCATGCTCCTCAAAGGTGGCTGTGTTTGCATTGCAGTCTAAAACAACAGGTGTTTAGGAGGTACTGGCGGCCAGCAATCCTACTTGGACATCAGAAGAGCACTGGTCTCTGGATGGGGGCTGTTTATGGATGGCAGGTCACCCAAAGCCATCAGGCGGGGGTACCCGACCTTGGGTCATCTGATAGTGGCTGACTGAATATAGAAAGAAATAGCTCAGTTCATGCCTAGGTTTTCTTTTTCAAATCTTTCAATTAATATTGTCTTCTAATGTTAACATGTAGATATAAGTAATTAATGCATCATTAATATTTATTCTGTTGTTGATAAAGAATTCTCTTTCTGCCTTTTTTTTTTTTTTTTTTTTGTTAGAGCCAAATTTCTACAAGATTTTGAACCTGTGAAGATTTTCACTGAGGCAACCGGCCATGCAGCAGTGGCCCCATTGGGCCTCAGGTCCTGAGCAGCTGCAGGACCTACTCTCAGGGGCTTGGCCTGAGGCTGCAATCTTTCACATCAAAGTAGAATTCACAGTGGCTGCACACCGGCCCCTCATCTGGACAGCGAAACTCCAACCACTTTGGGGCCGCTTCCACATATCGTGGAAGAAAGCCTGTGTCTCCCCTCCCCAGAACTGGTCTCCTTACAAACTGACCTTTGAGACTGTGTGCTCAGTAATGTCTCTAGTTTTGCTTGGTTAAACATGGAAAAATGTTCCTCTAGATCGAACCGACTCCCCATTTATTTCAGAGCATCCTGTCTCTGACGTAATGCCGCCTGCTTTATGGCCTGGTTGCTCTGCACTGGGAGTTGAGTAATGCCTGCTGGTGCGAGAGGCACCGCCTACGTAACCACCAGGAAGGGGCAACGTCCTGTGGGCCTCCCAGGCATCTGCTGGGAAATCGCTTCCTTGGTGCCAGACAAATGAATGCTTTTCATATTTCTCACAAAAAGAAAAAGAGTTGCACAGCGAAGGTTAACATAACAATCTTCTCTTATTACCATGATTTATGTGTGCATAACTTCAGCAGTGGAATGTCATGGAGGAGGTCTTTAATTGGCAGACTTCAGGGACCACAGAGGGAGATGACAGAGAGAGCTCTGGAGAGATGAGCCTGTCGGCTGCCATTCCCGGCCCAGCCCCACGGAGGAGGTCTAATAAATCTCGGGGGGCAGGCAGTCCACTTTTAAACTTTTCATTAACCGATATCTGCTAATGAAATACAAAGCGGAGGCGATGATCTTCAACTTCAGATGATTCGGGTCTCATGATGGGGGCCGATGACTGCCTGGGGTGCTTGCGACAACCAAACACATGTCTTCTGGCAATTTTCACTTGAAGACAGCCTCACTGTAATTTGCGATCTTTATGACTTCAATGACTCACTTGGTTCTGTCTTGCCACAGAGAATATGATCATGTATTTTTAGGGATGTCAAAAATATATTTTCTTTTGTGAACGTTTTCTAAGCCCTTGGATAAAGGTGTTGTTTTCAAATGGAATCATTGCTGCTTTTGGCACCGGGTTGTGTTTCAGAGAAGAGTCTTGATCCAGTAGGGACTCTGCATGCAAACAAATGCAGAGGGACTTTTTTTTAATGGTGTGGTCCTAACTTGTGTCATTCTTAAGAATGCAGTGGTCTCTGTAAAATCGTGATGGATGACCTTGGGAACATCTGTGTTTTCATTGCTTGGTGATCACGTGGGCCTTTCCAGACACTGAAATCTACTCCCTGTGACACAGCGGTTTTCAATCTGTGGGCCAAATTCTTTCATGGGCCACTGGGCCTTTAAACAAGGGATGAGGGTTTATATATCTGCATTACTTTCTAAATCAGAGAGTACTGAGAATACAGGGTCTTTAAGTCCCATTCCTCCAGAAGAAGAACCTAATGCAAGCTGTTTCTCTGAGCAGTGATCCTAGGACACACTGGTAGGGCATGGGGGAGGGAGCTGTGATGGTTCATTTCATGTGTCAACTTGCCTGGGCCACGATGTCCAAGCATTTGGTTCACATTGTTCTGGATGTTTCTTCTAATGTGTTTTTGGAAGAGACTGACATTTGAGGGGGTGGATTTTGAGCAAAGCAGATCATCCTCTGTAATGTGGGTGGGCCTCACCCAATCAGTTGGAGGTCTGAGCAGTACAAGAGAGAGACCTCCCTCTCCCCCAGCAAGAGGGAATTCTGTCAGCAAATAGTGTTCAGTCTTCAATAACAGCACTGGCTTTTCCTGGGTCTCTAGGCCTTCTGGCCCACCCTGTAGGCTTTGGACTTCATGATTTTCATAATCAGGTGAGCTAACTCCTTAAAATGTCTGTCTCTCTAACCCTCTCTCCCCCATTCTGTTTCCTCTCTGGAGAGCCTTGACTAACACAGCCAGGCTCTGAGTCCTTGTCTCAGCTGGATTAGGGAAGGGAAGGAAGCAGATACAGGTTTTGCTCTATGTACTTGGGAACTCTGGGAGACTGTAAAGCCAGACTGGGTCATTCCAGCGAAAGGTGGAGATGTCTGGGTTTTAATCCACCAACTCCCATCTATCCTGGTTAGAGGGCTGCCCTGGGGCATTACCTCTTGGGTGCATATAGGCAGAATACCCTGATCCATGTCCTGGGGTGTCAATGCCGAAGGGATACTGGCAGAGCATGGATGGCGGCATACAAATACTTCCACCTTAGGGCCTGCAAAACTGTATGTTGAAAGAATATTTTGCCCTTTGAAATGGCAGGGCTCTATGCTCAGAAACAGGGGACTCTGTAGCAAAAGGTGCAAGATTATACTAAGGATTTAGTCTTTGTAATGTGGTATATTCCACATGTAACTTCATTATGGATTAGTTTTCCCTTCATTTGGGCTGGTGGGGAGGTCAGTACATTCATGCTAGATGCAGGTGAGGTGTCGAGATTAATGTAATTAATGGATGATGTCTCATCCACGTGCTAGGTTGGTATGCAGATACAGCGAAGAGTTGGACTTTGTGTGGGTCATATCTGGAGACTACGGGAGTATACGTTTTGAAGGTGGCAATTTATTGATTGGGAGGACTGCGTGGTGTCTTCTTTGTAGGCACATGTTCTCACTATTTTTATTTTTTGGCTAAGCTGGAGATTGAACCTAGGACCCTTATACTGAGCTACACCCCCAGTCCATTTTATTCTGAGACAGGATCATGTTAAGTTGTTAAACTGCCTGGTCTGCACTTGAACTTGAGATTTCTTGCCTCAGCTTCCCAGAGTTCTGAGATTATACACATGTGCCATCTATGCCAAGCTTCTGATTTCTTGCTTCTCTTTCTGTGCTGCTTCTGCAGGCATGGATTCCTACATCCCCAAGGAATGCCACAGTGTACTTTCATTCCCCTGGAAAAGATGGTGGATGCTGTGCTCTTCACTGACTCAATGAGCTCTCCAATCCAGCTGGAGCTGGGATTACTGGCATGTTTCACAATGCCCAGCTGGTGAATTCTCTATTTTCATCTTAATTTCAAATACCTGCAACTGAACTAGCCTACAATCTGCAATTTGTAGACAAACTCTGCTCTGGTCATGCATTTCTGTAACCTCTTATATTCTTCCTCTTTCCTGCAATACCTCAGCTAAGTAATCAGAACTTGTCATTCTTTTTTCCTTTAAATGATCCATCCTTATGGTTTGGATTTTTGTTACTATGTGAGAGGAAGGTGTGTGTTAAAACAATTGTTTGTGTATAGTCAAAAGCTCAGATATTTCAGGGGTCTCCCAGGCAGAAGACCTCTTGAGGCTAATGGCCATGTGTAATATCTACCTGTAAACTCTTGGAACAGCTCATACATAAAAGGTGGTATAATGCACCCAGAGCAATAATTTCCAATGTTTAACAACCCATATACAAGCACAATGGTCACTGCCTGGCTCTACAAGCTCCAAAGGGTGCCATCTTTTCATAATCTGTGGGCTGGGGAAACAAGTCCTTTAAAACTCAAAGTGGTTTGTGTGTTCTAATGGCCCTTGTTTTCCTTTGGTAAAAACCTGAGTGTCTGTGGGGCTTATGTGCCACTATTCACAAGGTGACAGCGGTGATCAGAAACGTAATTCTCAATATTTATGATTGAAAATGTAATTTAGAAATGAAAGAAAAGGCACTTGTTCCTCCTTAGCTTGAAGTGAAATCATTGTTTTGGGACATGTTCTTTGTACAGTTAATCTGGCCAGTGTAATTTACCACACCATGGCTGAATTGTAAGCCAGGTGCTCTATTCATCAAGCAAGAATTATTGGTGCAAAATGCATATGAATTAGTAAGCGTAGTGTAGCGCTGTGCTGATTTGATTTCAGGAATCTGGAGAAGGTAGGAGTTCAGCGAACTAAATCTGTAGCAGGCATCACCTCCAGAGGACAGGCTCTGGACATGGGTGAACAGGTGAGTTTGGCCACGTGTGGAGGGTCTTGGGCCAGGTCCTGAGGTCCTTGTCCTGCCTGGGCTAGGAGGCACCATGGCTTTGACTTTATTTGGGTGAATGTAGCAATAAACGGGAAGAAACTTGTGGCTTGTTGAGTTTTGCCCAACACTGTGTGTGTATGCAGATGTATGCATTTAACTTTTCACTATGAAATCATTTCAGACTCACAAAAAGTTGCAAACATAATGCCCAGGGTTCCTCTGTATTTGTTCCTCAGCTTTTCCCAGTGATAACATCTTATGTGACCATAACATATTATCAAAACCAGAAAATTAACACTGGTATAATATCATTGACCAATGCTAGATTTTATTGGAGTGACATGTGTGTATACTAGACACTGACTGCCAGCATTTCCCGTTGGAGAGATGTCACACAGAAGTAAGATTTGTTCATACTGAGCTTGCGTTCTATGGGGAAACAGGGCAAGCTGAGTCCCAGCAGCCCTTTGCAGAGGAGAAAGTTCTCCCTGACTTTTTGTGGTCTTCACATTCTGTATTGGTACACATGCTCCTTGACTGGGTCAGTTATTGTGCCTTCTGTGTCCTTGTAGCCATTTGTGTTTGTGACCCCTGTAAAATGCTGGCAGTAGTAGCTGGGTGCAAGGAGCAACCATGCTGTAGAGGGGCCGTGCTCTGAGGAGTGCCCAGCAGAGGAATTCCTTTTCGAGAGCAGAGCTTTCTGTGCACCATACACAGATATACTGGATACTGAGGCCAGTCACTGCTAATGAGGAGCTGTTCAAGAGGGACAGCATATGAACAAACTTCAGAGAAACAAAAGTTAGATGAGAAGCCCCTAACATTGCTGGGGCAAAGCACACATTTTAGGCTTTAGTGTTATCTCTTCTGGCACATAATAGCCCTCTGGCTGAACTATGTGGCCTTTTTATGGCTCTGGGTAGCACTTTTGCCAAACAGTGCAATGGATTTGGGGACTGAAATACCCTTTCATGTTCCTCCTGGGGAAGCATTTAACCCATAAGCAAGCTAGGCATTGGATCTTGGTTCTGAGAATGTTCTACTGTCTTTCCAAGGATGAGGAAGATAGTGGATTTGTAGGAGGTGACAGTTAAAATGAGGCCTATGAGCCCCTGCCCCTGGGGAGTGATTTCAGTGCATTAGAGAGCGTTGTAAAAGTAAAGCCCAGGGCAGGGGCTGTGGTCTTCTCTGCAAATTCAATTCAACAAACACCCCCTGCTGCCTCCAGTGTGCCAGGCATAGTGTTGTATGCTGGGGGCTGGACACAGATTGATAAGGCAGGATTCCTGTCCTAGAGATACATTAGGTATTCTAGAAAAAAGCCATCTACAACACTGGCTTAGTGGAAAACAGGGTGCTATTTGAACAGAACAGACCGGAGAAGAAAGCGGTGCATGTTGCTGGGACATCAGGGCCGATCCTCTGTTTATCCAGCTGGCACATTCCAATGCACATAGCATATCTCTTGCAAAGAACAGAAACAAAAGCAGCAAGTATTTTTTTTTGAAGGCTGTGTGGGGAAAGTGGGTGGTGAGAGGAGAGGATGGCGGAGGAAGCAAAGCGGACATCTGGAAAGAAAGACAAACAGATTCTCCCTCCGAGCACCCCTTCTCTGCATGGCTGCTGGTGCTCCTTGGCCTTACAGTGTTAGAGGATTAGTTCTGGATTCTCTTAGTAATTAATAGCATTTAAGTTCCAGGGTAGTCAGTTTTGATTAAGCAAACATTAAATTAATCCAATCTGCAAACGCTTACTCTCTAAGCACTACTGGGGGAAAGAGGCGGCTGGATGGACAGAAGGATGCGTCCTCATTGGATTGCTGGCCACCTCTGAGTAGTTACAGCTGGATCAATACAGCTCCTAGAGCTATAATAAAATGGCTTCGACATGCTCATCTGTGGCTGAGAACACAGTATACACATTGATTTCCTGGCCTGATATAACCCATTTACCTATTCAGCTACTCCGTTCAGGAAGGTGGAGGGGTCCCAAGGCCCAAGGGAGCAATGATGCCTGTAAGTAGGTTAGCAAATGCTGGGGAAATGTCTTAATCGGCTGCACGGTTCCTTCTTTAGGAAACACAGTTCTTTGTAAGGAAAAGGCCTCCTTACAGTGTTATTTGCTTCATCTGGGGGAACACTGGAAGTTGGGGGGTGTCACCTTTTCTACTCCTCAGGAGTTGGCCTTTTCATTGTTTAAAACCTGGGTGTTATACAATCACCCTGGCTTCTTGGAGACGAGGGGCTTTCTTAAGAGTAAGCTCATTCCAGGAGTGTCTGTCACTTTGGTTTGGGTAGATTTGGCGGCCCACAGAAAATGCACCAGGATTCCCGGATGGCGACTATGTTTTCTTGCATGACTTTTTACTTTTCACTGTCGTTTCACAAGAGATGGAAGCTATTTGCTATGAAGGAATGAGACACCATGGTTTGTCACATTTTGCGTTCAATTCAGTTCTGTGAAATGAGACTGATAGCTTCCAAGCCAGCCAAGAAGAGTCACCCCTCCCTCTAAAACAGTCATCTCCATATACTTAGTAAAATGAATTGATTATTGCCACATGCATTGAGGCCCTTCCTCTATGTTCTGCTTTTAGCGATATGCTTGCATTTAAGAGGACAGTTTGGAGCTGATAAGATTTCATTCCTTGAAAGTGTCCGGCGAGTTTCAGAGCAGTCAAAAATCACCCAGAACATCATGTGATGCCAAGTTGGATTTGGTCACTTTTGGTAAGAACTGGGGGGTTCCCAGAGAAGTGAAGTAGATATCTGTGGATAGGGGAGTCCTTTCTTCGGTTGGTCACAGAACCTAAGATGTGGCCTCAGATTTCTACCTGACATGCTGGCTGATGTTTGAGCCCCAAGGTAGAGGCAGAGTGTTAACACTGACCAGTTCTCTAGGCTCTACACTTGGGGTTTCATGGGAGATATTTTGGATCTCCAGAGTGATCACAAAGATTTTTCTTGGGTGTGGAGCCAAGTTTTAGAGCCACACTGAGAAATTCACAGCTTTTTTCTCCTTTTAAGACAGCACTGGCTATTAGTGCCATTAAAACAATATTTCTCTGGGGTGACCAGAACATAGTTCAAGTTTTGACCATTTCTATTATTCACATGACATTCTTAAGCTTTGGAGTGATTTCCTTTGTAACCAGCTTCCTCTCTGAGTCTTTCTTCATCTAATGTGAACTCCACACTTTCCAACCATTCTGTCAAAGTTGGAGTCAACTGCAACACTAACCTGAATCAATCACTCTCTCTGTCTCTCTGTCTTTCTATCTCTCTTAGCATTGATTGATACCATAGCTTTCTTAAAGCGCTACATCCTCAGCCCTTGTTGTTTATTTATTTGGAGGAAGATCTTGACAATTTGCCCAGGAAGTGTACAAATTTGTGATTTGCCGGCCTCAGTTTTCTATAGTTTTCCAGAGGCTGGGATTACAAATGTGGGCCAAAATGCCTGGCTTCCTGCTTCTCTTTGACCTCATGCTAAAGCTGTTGACAAAGTCCATCCTTAGATGCTTCTTGAATGTGATGTACCTATTATTTGAGGTTAATTTACCTCATTGCCAAATTGAGCTTATGAATTCTAGTCGATCATGAAATATTCACAAACTCTCTAACCTGTGGAAATCATAGAAACCAGGTCAACTTTGTTTACACCTGTGTCATCCTTCCTGGATCTGATAATCTTTTGCTCTTTCTTAACATGTTGCTTGTTCCACAGAATAGAGTGTGGGAAATGGCAGTTTAAGCTCACACAGCATTTCTTTTTTGCCCCAAGGTTATTCACTGATATGTGTTCCTTGTTAACTTTCAAGAGAAAATGTGCTAATTTTCATGGCCTAGCTACTTTAAACATCACATTCTAGAAAGTGGAGGCTGTTATTGAGTTCTCATACCACAGGTCTGGGGATATAGCTCAGCAGAATAAGTGCTTGCCTGGCAAGCGCAAGGTCCTGAGTTCAATCCCTGGTACTGCAAAAAACAAAAACAAAACAAAGCTTAGGAGCTCCCATCCCATGGTGAGGACAGTGGGGTTTGGAAAGGCTGATTCCCTTGTCCAAGGTCACTCAGGAAGGGCACTTGGTCCTCGGAAGTCTATGACAGAGCTCAAGAACACAGTTGCCTTACTCTTCTGCCTCTAAGTAGATGGGGCTGGTTCACTTTTTTATCAAGGATCTACATCTGTAGGTTCCATACAACAGGTTGTAAGTCTGAGTGGTTTAGTAAATAAAAATGTCCTCAACAGGATTTTGCTTCTGGAGGACACACAGTGCGCCAACAGTCCTCATCATTCCATGCATTTGTGTAAAGTTTCACAAACAGCTGGGGGTGACTGGTGACAAAATGTGTGTTGCTATGTGGCCCTTGCATTGTCACAAGCACTCTCTAAGGCTGTTTATCTTCACTGTTATGGGTAGAGGCAGTGACAGAAGGCAGTTTGGTGGCATCAACCCCACATCAGTTCCTTTATTCTAATGCTTTAAATGATTATAGGACATGTTAGATGTTAACTCTGGTTTTTGATGTGGCATCCTTTTTATTAGGCTCTATAGAATGCAGCTTTTAATATCAGTGTGTGTCTTACACATGTGTTCAAAGAACACATTACATTAGAGAGTGGTGGGAAGAAAAAAGATGCCAGCGATCTCTAATGCCTCCAAGTGCCTTTATGAGATGCAATCAACCATGTCTTAATTCCCTCTATCCATCATTAGTTGAGTGGTGAAAATATATGCAAAAGAAAATGGAAGCCAGGCAGGAAGGTAGTGAAGAGGTTTTACAAATTAGATTATTTGAGTATATGATTCCTCAGATAGAAGGATATTGTCCAAAGGGCCCTTTAATTATTATTCGCTTCCTTTGGTGCACAAGAGAATATTGTCAGTGCAGTGAGAGCTCTTCACTGCAGCTGGGTTAGACAGATGACTGTCATATCCAGGATTGTGTCCACACCAGATGAAGCAGAATGCAGGCAAAGCATTCACTGCGCTTAGGGTTAAATGGACAATTTTGAAGTGTGGAGATGTTTGTTGATTTGCTGAGATCCTCATAAGTGACTGGGTCATTGTGTAGAGACTTCTCTCTCTGCAGACAGACTGGATGTCCTGGAGCTCCAACCCTCTTTTTCTTTAGTGACATATGTTCTGATTAAATGATGACATGAGCATCTTGGTCTAACACTGAGCCTGGAAAAACCCAGCCATGCACAATGTTTTCCACTTTTAAAAAGTGTGGGTTGTAAGTTTAGAACAAAAATAAAACAGCCTGGCATGGTGGCATATGCCTGTAATACCAGCCCTTGGGAGGCCGAGGCAGGAGGATCACTGTGAGTTCAAGGGCAGTCTGGGCTACAAAGTGAGTTCAAAGCTAGCCTGAACTGCATAGTGAAATCCTGTCTCAAAAGACAATAAAAAAAAGAAACAAAAGCAACTTGGTTTTTTGTCTTTGCCTTCCTCTGACAAGTGAACCCTCTCCTCATGTTTTTTAAAAATGAGAATGTAGAGGCAATGTCATGACTGTGGGTAGCTGGGCTCCTTTACCAAACGTTTTAGAAATCAGCCTGCCATTACAGCGAGTTTGCAGCATGATGTGGTCATCTTTACATTTTGAAAATACGGAAGATAATAGTTTAGAGCTTATCTCAAAGAATAGTGGGAGATAAAACCATCCTGGTTTCAGTAATGCACCAAACCTTGGCTTTCCATGACCTTGCTGTATGATGTTGGACCAGTTATTGAACTTCTCCAAGTCTTGCTGTGCTTATTGTAACATGGAAATCCAATAACAGCCTCTGTCTTGTAGGGTTTTTGTGAGACTTAAAGGAGCTAATCCATGTAAATTAGACATTGTCGTTTAGAAATAAACCAAGGACAAATATTAACCAATACCATTAGGGCAAAGAATTAATTCTCTGTGGGAACAGCATTCTACCCTGTCATTAGTGACACCAGATTTTATCTCTAAGCAGAACAGGAGATCAAAAGGTGATACTTCAAAAAACAGAGTAGTTGTCATGTTGGGGATAAGTCAGTTCTCCCTGGAATTTTCTTTTAGTATTTGCTAATTGGAGTTTAGCCATACATTGTTGAGGTAGGAACCAGGGAGTACAATATTCTTTTGGATAATCTTCCTGGTGTGAAATTGATGCTGGAAGAGACCTACAGATCTACCACAACCTCAGTTGTCCTCTGGGGCCCCTCTTCTACTTTTGGTCTCTGTTTGCAAAGAGTCCCAGGGTACAGGATGCAGCTCATGCTTGTCAACAGGAAAGAGACGGTGAGAAAGAGTGAGTGGAAAAGTTGCCGATGGGTGATTATTAGATGCAGATAAACTGTAATCTTGAGTCACCGTGTGGGCATGATAATTATCAAAAGGCAGCCATCTGCAGAGTGCATTGGCTTTGTGGAGGAATTAGTGGAGGGGCTTTATTCACCCTGAGAGAAAGGGTCAGATATCGAAACCCATTCTTTTCTACCCTGAGGAAGTGAGCTAATTTTTGGGAGGGGAGATGTTAGCTGTGTTCTTACACATTCTAGGTGACTTTGGGAGCAGTTTTGTTCACATCCTGATATTAATAGTGACAGGATTAAAATTAAAAACCTTCTGGTCAATGGCAAAGAAACAACGAGAACCAAGAATCTCTGGAGATTTGAAATGACTTGCCACCACACCATTTTGTCCTTGAGACAGTTAAGAATACACTTTCATGTATGGAAATCTTCATTTGACTTCAGATTGGTTTCCTGCCCAACTGGCTGGTGGTCTCTAGCTAAAGTTTTCATGTTTACTACTTGTCTGAACACTGATTTGTATAAAGAATCAGCTCTCTGGGTACCAGACAGGTTAGGCTTTGGTTGATCCATTTTATTTATTTTTTAAAAACTCCACTCTAACGTATAAAGTGAAAGAGTAAAGGATAAAAAGGAACAAGATAAAATATATACCCTCCTCCCACCCCCAGGTCCCCACAGCTTCGCTATGTTGACTCCTCATGGGTCTCGACATATCATTAAAAAAATTGTTCTTCTCTCTGTATTTATAACTTATACATGTTCATTGTAAAAAATTTAAAGCACATGCAAAGAAAATTATACAATTAAAATCATCTGTAATCTTAGCACTCAGGGATGGTAACTCAACTTTTTTGAAATATGTCACTTGTTGTTTTCTATATGTGTACATAAATACATATAGATATACAACTCTCTTTTTAGAAAAATGGATCATGGGGGTTAGGATGTAGCTCATTGCTACAGCACTTGCCTAGTATGCACAAGGCCCTGTGTTTGATCCTCATTCTCTTTAAAATAGAAAAAATGAAATGAAGAAGAAAAAGATAAGTAAATTACTATTTTTTTGGTACCAGGAATCGAATTCATGACCTCAGGCTTGCCAGGCAAGCGCTTATGCCACTGAGATATATCCCCAGTCCAAGGAATATAAATTAAAAAAAGTAAAGTATAAAAGAAAATAAAATGGATCACAGTTTATATTTCATGTTATATTATGAACTTTTCCTTTAATATATTAAGAATTTACTTTGATCCAGTATTCAAATAGTTTTATAACCTGTATTATTCATTTATCGATCATAATTATGATTGCATTTCACAAATATTACCTAATATTTCACCACTTTCCTCGGTAAACAGCTACCTATTGCATGGAAATTCCCTTATTGTTGAACATTTCTGTTGTACAATTAAATGAACTGTCTTTGAGTTTTAAGATTGACAACATAAAGTATTTACTTGAATTTCTAAATGTTGAATTGTTTTCTTTTTCTATTTGACAATTATTTGTTCATATATGTTACAATATTTTGTTATTTAATGTTATTAAGATCTCTTTACTGTCTTCCTGCTGCAAATGCTTTGTAAAAACTTCCTCTTTTGCCTCTCTGGACAGGGTGCTAGCCCCTGTTTAGTGCCACCTCAATTCATGAATAGCTGAATGCTCAAACAAATTATTTTCATTTTGAAAGCACTTAAGTCATTCTTTAATCAAGAGCTTTTCCTGATGGATAGATTGTTATTATTATAGTAACAAATCAGTCATTGTGAGAGTGGATTATTATCAAAGTGGGTTTGGTCTTCTTTTGTTCTGTCAGTCTTCACCCCTCTTGTCCTTTTACCTTCCAACATGGAATGATGCAGCGCAAGGCTCTCACCCATGCCAGGATCTGACTCTTGGACTTCCCTGCCTCCAGAGTCATGAGCCTAATAAATCTCATTCTTTGTAAGTCACCCAGTGTTATTCTGTTACAATAACAGAAAATGGATGAAGATGATAATTCTTCACTGTTTTGTTAATTATATGGTTTCTTACAGGACTTTATTTTTAATTTTAGTGTGTCATCTAGGTTTTCTGTTCATCATGTTGGGGAGGAACAAAAACCAGTATTAAAGTGATCTAACATAAGAAATCTACAATCATCAATACAGAAAACAAGATAAAATAGAAAATAGAAAATTACAAGAGGAAGAAGCAAAATGCAATCCCAAATGCTGGACAAGTCCAGAGCAGAAATTGGTAGAGGAAATCAGAAATCAACAACTCTCTGAAACTCTCTGAAATGACAGCAGCAAAGTGAATAAACAAATGTAAGAGACCATAGAAAAAATAATCTCTAAGGTACAAAAAGAAATAACTATCAAAATAAAAGACATGAAAGCTACACAGCAAAACAAATAGAGGGGCTCAGGAAAATGATGGAAATCATGAATGCCAAACATAAACAAGAAATGGAATCAGTGAAACATATCCAAGCAGAAATACAGGAGATTAGAAACTCCACTGAAAGTATACACAGCAGATTGAATAAAGTCAAGGGCAGAATATCTGATCTAGAAGACAGAACATGATTAGCAACCAGCAAAAGAAAGATCTTAAAAATTGCATGATGCTGTAAAAGTCAATCCAGCAGATACAGGATGAAGGAGAGAAGAACAACATAAGACTGGAGTAAGTGAGAAAGCTGGAGACAGCACAAAATCCATTAAAAAATCTCTTCACAGAAATGGTGGAAAACTTCCCAAAGATGGATAAAGAATTTACACACAAATAAATGAAGCATATAGAACTCCAAATAGCCACAACCAAAATAAACACACACCAAAGCACATAAAAGTCAAAGATTCCAGAAATTCAGCATAAGAGCAAAATATTAAAAGCAGCTAGAGAAAAGAAACATATCACCTATAAAGGAATGCCCATCATAATCACAGCAGACTTCTCAACACAAACTGGAAAATCAAGGAGAGCTTGGAGTGAGGTATTTTGAACCCTAAAGGAAAGTAATCTTCAACTCAGATTAATGTACCCCACAAAACTATCTTTCAAAATTGATGCAGAAATAAGATACTTCATGACAAGGAGCAACTGCAGAAAGTAACGACCACAAAACCATCTGTACAGAATGCTCTGAAGAACATATTAGAAGGAGATAACAAAGACCACAAACACATGGACACCAGCAGAAAGAAGTTGCAAGATAAGGCAAGCAATGAAACAGAGGAGAAAGACAGGGAACAAACAACAGGAAAAAAACACGAAAAAGAAAAACCAGTACATATCAGTTATAACCATCAACTCACCAATCAAAAGAAGCAGATTCGCAGAATGGATCAAGAAGCAAGATCCAACAATATGATGCATTCAAGAAACATATTTAACCCATAAAGAATTCATAGACTAAAAGTCAAAGGATAGAAAACAATTCTCCCTGCTACAGGAACCCAGAAAAAAGCAGGGGTAGCTATTTGTTTGTAGACAATGCAAATTTCAAGGCAAAACTGATCAAAAGAGAAAAATAAGGTTACTACATACTTGTTAAAGGAAAACTCCAAGAAGAGATAACAATCATAAATATTTATGCACCAAACACAGATTCCCCTGATTATATAAAATGAATATTAACAGACATGAAAAACTTGAGATTTTTATAGGTAAATGGATACAACTCAAGACCATACTTATAGGTGAAATAAATCAGACCCATATGTAAACATTATATTGTTTCACTAGTGTGAGAAACTAGATGAGTAAGATCCAAAATGTACAATAGATATTGTGAATTGGGAAGAAACTATTCAAAACAAAACACAAATTGTGGTGTGGGAAAGGGTAAAGGAAGAAAAGGAAAAAGAAAAAATATATATACTTATATAAAATATATTTATATATATCCTAAAATATATTTATACTTAAGATATTTAAGATAGTTAAACAGCTAGTTTCCCTTAGTTCATTGAAAAGAAAGGTTTGTGCTAATATTTTTTGGACAAGATATCATGCCTGTATCTTGGACTCTAAATAACTATTATGAAGACCACAGTATGCAATGTATTAAGTAATTATTGTAACAATCCTACTAATCTGTTTTGAAACTATCTTATTACCTTTTTCTCTTTAAAATAAAAAATCTGTTCCAGTATCACAAAAGGTGAATGCATGCTATTCTGAAAAGCAGAGCTGTTACTGGGCATGGTGGTGCACACCTACAGTCCCAGCACAATGGCAGGCTAAGGCAATTTGAACTCAGATGTTGCTATTTAACAAGACTCTGTTTCAAAATAAAGACTAAAAACATGGTCTGTGGATATAGCTCATTTTGAAGGCCTGGTGATCAATCTCTAATGCTAAAAAAGAGGAAGAGTCACAATAATATTGTTGACAGCTTTATTAAGGTGAGATATGATTTATACACCATAGCCATCTGGTGATCACGAATGTAGAAGTCAGTGAGATTTAGTGAATGTGGAGAGTTGTGCAATGATGATTATAGTTAGTTTTAGAACATTCCAATCACTCCTAAAAGCTCATTCAGGATTATACAGAATCAACTCTCAGTCTCAAGCAACCACTGAAATCTAACTATAAATATGGTTTATTTTTTAGAAAATTATGTAAGTTGAATTGTGAAATCTATGGTCTTTTGGGTCTGCCTTTTTTCCTCACTTAGCCTAATAAGTTAAGGTTCCCCCATGTATTTTCATGGCACACTTTGCCATTTTCAGTGAACAAATTTTGTAGTTGTAATTTCCATGTTCAGTATATAAACTTTTGTTTATCCCTAAATATTTGTTTTGATACTATTATAAATGAAAATTTTTTCTTAATTCTATTTTGTATTTTTTCTTGCTGTTATATTGACATGCAATTTATTTTTATAAATTAATCTTGTATCTTGTGCCTTTGGGGAGCCTTTAAATTAGTTTTACTAGCTTTTGATGTTCTCTAGAAATAAAGATTTACTTCTAGTTTGGCCCACATTCCTTTAATTTCTTTTTTCTTTTGTTATCACGTAGGCTGGGTCTTCCATTACACAATGGTGAATAGAAAATATAAGAACAGATGTCTTTGCCCTGTTCCTGATCTTATGGGGAAATCATTAATTTTCATTATTTATTGTGACACTTGTACATTTTTCATAAATGTCTTTCATCAGGCTAAGGAAGTTTTCTTGTATTTCTAGTTTTTTTGAGTGTTCTTATTCTAAATATGTCTGACTGTTTTTTTTCAAAGTGAGAAACTTAATTTAACTTTGGTTTGGGATTTTGGTCATTTTTAATATTATCTATTATTATATTAATCAATTTTTAGATGTTAAACCAATGTATGCTCCAGGGATAATTGTCATTTTTCATGATGAATACTAATCGTTTTACATAGATATGTTCCCTTCCTCTTGTCTAATAACAGTATTTCTTCTACAAAAGCATGTTCCCAAATTTCATGATTTTCCAGATTTTGTTTGTTTTTGATTTTGAATATGTGACCAGGAAATACACTCAAGTGACCAAACTAAACTACCTGAGACTTGATATGTGACCTACATGCCACTCCACTGCCTTTGGACTCCTCTGTAGTTTGGTGTTGATCATATTCTTATTCTCCTGTATATGATGAATGGTTTTATTCTTATTGCTTTTAAGATTTTTCTCTTTGTCTTTGTCTTTTAACAGGCTGACTAAAATATGTTTATCCTACATTTGGATTTGAGCTTCTTGGATGTGTAAATTACTATCTTATTACATTTGGGAACTTTTGGACTATTCTTCCTTGAAGTATTCTTTTATTTCTGTGTCTTTCTTTCTCTTCTCTAGTTCTTGAACTCCCACTATGCCATGTGTACTGGCATGCTTGATATTGCCTCACAAATCTTTGTGTCTCTGTTTATTTTTAAAACTCATTTCTTCTCTGTTTCTAGAGAAGTTTCATTTATCAGCCCTTAAGTTATTGGATCTGAATTCTTCCTAAAATTTGTTGAGCCTGTCAAATGAATTTTAGTCTTGTATCTTTACTATATTTTTCATCTATAATTTTTATTTTGTTCATCTTTGTTTATTTTTATTGTTAGTTTGAGAGTCATTTTTATGTTTTCCTTCAATGTGTTTTGATATTTTTAAAAACTTAAGGTGAGATTCACAAAACCCAAGATAACCATTTCAAAGTGTATAACTCTGTAGCATTGGGCTTCTTATATTGAGAATATTATTTTCAAGATTCATTTACTTTGTAATACATCATATGCCAGGACTTCATTTTTAATGACAGAAATATATATATATTTATATATATATATATTCATAATTTTGCATTCATTCATCAGTGGGTATTAGATTGTTTCTATCTATCTTCTGTTTTGAATAGAACTACTGTAATCATGCATGTACCTCTATTAGGACAGCTGCTTTAATCACATGCATAAGTATCACAGTTTCTCTTATATAAGCGACCTAAAATATAAATAATTTAAAGAACAAAAGAAAAGATAAGTGACATGAAAGAGGGAGATACATCCCTTGCAAAAGACAAGAGGACTAGAGACGGAGCGGGAAGATGGGAAGGGTAGGAAAAGTAAAGAGTTACGATGTGTGAGGTGCATGCACCAGACCCCAGGATAAATGTAAACATTATGTATAGCAATCATGTACTGATGAACATAAAATTTTTTAGGAAAATATATATGATTACTAGGTCATATGGATTTTCCATGTTTACCCCTTTGCAGGAATGTCAAACTTTTCCACAGCGTATGCATCATGTTACATTCCCACAAGCACTGTGGGAGGGTTCTAAGTTCTTCATTTTCTCATTATGTTATTTTCCATAGGAAGTGTGAAGTGTTATTGCATTAATAGTTTTGATTTCTATTTCTGTAATAACTAAGGCTGTGGAGAATGTTTTATATGCTTATTGGCAGTTTTTAATACATTCTTTAGGAGAACAACCTATTTATTTGTTTTGGGTTTCTTTCCTTCTTTCTTTCTTTCTTTCTTTCTTTCTTTCTTTCTTTCTTTCTTTCTTTCTTTCTTTCTTTCTTTCTTTCTTTCTTGCACTGAGCTTTGAACCCAGGACCTTCACACTGAGCTACATCCCCAACCATTTAAAAAATTGTTTCTTTTGAGACAGTCTCACTAACTTACCAGTCTGCCCAGGCTGAAATCCAAGTTGTGATCATTCTGCCTCAGCCTTCCAGAATGCTGAGTTTAGAGATGTGTGCCACCATGCCTGGCTACTTGGGCCATTTTAACACAAGTGTTCATTGCTTTTTGTTGGATTTTAAGAGTTCTTTACATGCTAGATTCTTATTAGATATTTGATTTTCGTGTATGTTCTCCTAATTTGTAGGCTGCCTCTTTTACTTTATATAGAAATTTTTACTTTGATGCACAAAAGCTTTCAATTTTAATGGAAAGTCTTACAATAACACATTCCAATGGTCAGTTTTAGGTGTCAGTTGACTGGGTTAAGGAATACCCAGACACATAGTGCTTCCATAAGAGATTGGCATTGTGTGCACAAGGTGTGGAAGATCTGCCTGCCTATGGGCAGCACCATCCAACTGGCTGGGGCCTAGACAGAAAATACAGGAGAATTGGCTATCTCTCTACTCCAATAGCAGGGATAGACTCTTTGGTTGCTGCTTTGAACACCAGAACTCAAACTCTCTGTGCTTTGGACTCTAGGATTTATTCTTTCCACAGTGTCAGCACCATAGTACCTTCATACTCCTACATGGCTGGTGAGGATACAATGTGTAGACACTTAGGAAAACAATTTGACCATTTGCCCCAAGTAGCTGAACATAGAATTATCCTATGAGCCAGCAAATCTGCACACACATGCATGCCTAAAAGAGTTTAGAACAGGTGCTCAAACAAATGTATGTACATGTATGATGATATACCAGCAGTCTCCAGTTCTAGGGCTTTTGGCTTCAGCCTCCTAGTTACACCATCAGGTTCCCTGGTTCTGACACCTCTGGACTTGGACTGAGTCACACCCTCCTGGCATCTCAGAGTCTCCAGTTTGCAGATGAACTGCTGTGGGGTTTCTAACTGACTATAATCACATTAGCCAATGTCCTTTAATAAATACTCTCTCATATATCTGTGGCATACCTTAGAGATATTGTGAGTTTGGTTCCAGACTAGTATAATAAAACAAATAACAGTTTTTGTATTCTCAGGGAATATAAAAATTATCTTTTAGTGACATGTAGTAGCCCATGCCTGTAATGCCAAAACCCTGGGAGGCTGAAACAGGAGGATGTCAAATTTGAGCCCAGACTGGAAAGCTTAGGAACTTAATGAGGACCTGTTTCAAAATAGAACTTTAAAAATATATAAAAGATTGGTCATATAGGTCAGTACAAAGGCCCTGGGTTCAATCCCAGCACTGGTTCACCCCAAAAGTTATTTTTATAATACATTTTAGTCTTTTAATTATGTAATAGCATTGTAACTAAAAATAATAATGTACATCCCTTAATTGAAAAACTTCATTGCTAAGAAATGCTAAAGATCATCTGAGTTATTAGAAAAATAGTACTGATAGTCTTGGTCCATATAGGGATACCGCAGACCTTCAATTTGTAAATAACACAGTATTTACAAAGCCTGAAAAGTGAAGAGCAGTAAAATGAGTATGCTTTTATATACATACCCTATTGGTTTTTCTCTCTGGAGAACCCTGCCTAATACATACATTACAGCAATTCTGCATTGTGACATTTCCCCTGAGCATTTCTTTTAATAGCTTAATCTGGACTTAATCTGCAGAATCTGTCTTCTAAGCATGTGTGGCTGTTGATGTGCTTGCTTAGTTTTAAAATTCTTGTTTGTATTTTTCGGCCTGGCATCCTAAAGATTGCCTTTGTGTCTGCAGAGATTGGTCATCAGTCAAAGATTGGGAAGAGGCTTTGCTCAAACACATTGGACTCCTGAAGGCACCGTGCTCTGAGAGTGATTTGTGTAGGGGTTGGGAGTGTACCCGATATTTGGGGAACTTTCAAGATTTAGTCTCTTCTGATCTCTTTTGAGTCTTCCCTGCACATGCCAGGGATTCCTCAGGTTGCTTAGAATGTGTAGATAGCTTATTTACTCTTCCATGATGCCCCCATTACATTTCTGGTTGTTCCTCCATTCACCCCAACTGGGACTGCAACTTCACATTAGCAGAGCTGTGAGTTTTTCCCATTAATTTTCTTCTGAACTTGCAGATTTTACTGACAGCACCACCAGGTGCATCTTTTCCCTCTACTCCAAAACAGGTCAGCCCCGGTTGGCAGTAAAGACACTATTTTTACAGGCAGCCTTGATCTGACAAAGCCAGTGTGCCAGCTGAGCTGGGAAGCGGATAGGGACAGCCTTAGACAAGAAGGCCATGGAGACCCACTGTTGCTGCTCAAATTTCTGGTAGTTTCTCATGAATAAACAGTTTCGTCTCTTTTGTTTGTCTTTGGTCTATGTTATGGACTAAAGGTTTGTGTCCGCCCAAAGTTCATATATTCAAACCCTAATTGCAATGTGCTGTTATTTAGAGGTGAGGTAATATTATAGTAAAGGATGAAGCCCTCACCATTGGGATTAGTGCCCTTATAAAAGAGATAGCAGAGGGATCTCTTTCCATGATGTGTGTACAAAATGGGAAGGTGTCAATCTAAGACCTTGAAGAGAAACCTCCCTGTGCCTGACCATGCTCACACCCTGATCTCAGCTCCAGCCTCCAGAACGATGAGCTATGTCTTGTTGTTTATGAACTGCTCAGTCTGTAGTAATTTGTTACAGTGCCTAAAAGGACTAAGGCAGTCAAGTTCCAGAACTCTAAATTTTTAAAAATTTTGTTCCCCCCTTATACCTGTCTCCTGGGGAGAATTTTGCTGGTCTCTTTACACTGCAGAAGACTGCCAAACCTATTACCACAACCATCATGTCTACCTTTGATCTTTTTATTCTTATCTGAGTACATATGCTGATGTTTTCTATATGGTTCTGCATATAGCCTTTTTATTTTTGAAATTTTATTTCACTTTTTATTTCTGGGAAGAGTCTCCTGAATTGTCCAGGTGGGATTCAATCTTGTACTCTTCCTGTTTCAACCTCCCAGATGACTGAGATTACAGGCTTATGCCACTGAGATGGATGAAAGCTGTGTTTCAAGATTGTGTGGTGTTGTAATATGCACAGAGACAAGTGCTGAAAGGGGTGACAGAGGTAGTGGGATCTCAGCTGAAGAAGCAGAGGCAGGGTGGGGGGGGGGTGGGTGCCCCATCCTGCTGAGAGGCTGTGTGAGGGCAAATGGAAAGGAGCAGTGTGAGGCGGTTTTGTCCACCTGTAGATTCTGGAAATAACCTTCCCTTACCGCCTGGAAAAATCACCGAGGGAATGAACCCATGCTTAGGCTCGAAGGTGTGAACTAAAAACCCAGCATGGGCCCGGTCAGGGAAAGTTTCTCTGGGAAGCAATGAGAAGAGCTGGATGGGACAGCGGGCCGGAAGGAACCTGGCCAGGGCTGGACGGAGAGAAAGCCAGGGTGACCAGAGCTGAGCGAAAGAAGGAAGTGAGGTCAGAGCCAAAGGCCGGGTCAGAGCACGTAGGCCTGCGGGGGTGTGGGGAAGGGAATTGCACTGTGTTCCAAAGGCACTGGGGAACCACTGCAGAGTTGACCATTTGTTCGTTTGCTTGCTTGCTTGCTGGTTTTGCAGCTCTACGGGTTGGACTCAAGGTCTGCGCACTGAGCTACAACCCTAGTCATTTTTAAATTATGTTTTTATTTTGAGACACGACCTTGCTAAATTGCTAAATTGCCCAGGCTGATCTAGAACTTCCAGTCTTCCTGCCTCATTCTTCCAGAAATCTGGGATTACAGGCATACACTGTCACACCCGGTTCATTTCAGGGTTTTCAGTGGCTCCCTGGAGAGTCAGGATACATACCTACTTTCTATATGCAAGACTCATCTCAGCAGACAAAACTCTACCCAATCCCATTGCCGTTCCTTTGTGGCTCTACGTGATGCCTCCCACCCTGCCCTGAATCCCCCTTCTCACCTTGAGATGAATGTCTTTGCACTAAGGCAGCCTGGTGAACCTCTCATTGTACTCACAGACTGGCTAGGGCCTCTTTTAAATTACGGTGCATGGAATTTAATGCACCACACAGATGTGCGCACTTCCAACCCTGACAGGAGAAGAGGCCATTCTTCTGCCTGCTGGACCAAGGCAAATCCCACCTTTTCTCAGTATTTGTTAGGAGTGTTATCATACTGAGCCCCTCGAGCTAGGAGAACTCATGGTTAGTCATATTACACACACACTTCCTTGTTCTTCCATCACCTAACCATTCATTTCTCGCTAAGCAAGCACTCACTGAACACCTCCTGTGTACCAGGCCCTGGACTTGTACCTGCTGCAGCAGATAACTTGGAGTCAGTGGCCTTCACCAGAGTAAATCACCTCTGCTGTGTAACAGGTTGCCACAGGCTTAGCGGCTTCCCAAGGAGTCCACATGGTTCCTGAGTCTTTTCTTCAAGGTCTCTGTCAAGCTGCATTTCAGGTACCTGCCAAGACTCTGGTCTCACCTGAGGCCAGGTGAGATCTCAAGTCCTTCAGACTGTGGGTCTGAGGCCCTCATCTCTCAGAGGCTGCCACTGTTCCCTGCCCTGTGGAACTCTCCACACATGGCAGTTTGTTTCTTTCAGACCAACAGGAGATATTGTTATGGTTGAAATACAAAGTGTCCCCAGAGATGGGTGCATGAAGGTGCTGACTTCATCCGTGGGTGGAGTTCATGGCTAAACAAATGTGCTGTGAGGCTCTGGGGTCCAGTTAGGGAAGTAGGTCACCGGGGCTGGGCCATGACGGGTACGTCCTCTCCGGGCCCCCTCCCCTCACTGCTGTTTCATGTGCTCTTGCTCTCTGCTGCTTCCTCGTGGCCATGAGGTGAGAAGCTCTCCTCCACCATGACATTTCTGCCTCAGAATCAATGGACTCTCACTTCTGAAACTCTGGCCCAAAGTGAAACATTTTCACCTTTACGTTGCATATGTCAGGTAAGTTGCCCCAACTGCAGAAGTGTGACTGATACAATGGCTGTATCTCTCCTGCCGACTCACTGACCTCCAGATTCTTTTCTAAAGGGCTCACCTGATTAGGTCAAGCTCACCAAGATAACATCTTCTAGGTGCACTCAAAAATCAACTGGTTTGGGATATTAATTACAACTTCAATATCCTTTTGGCTTTACTGGGCATCACATGGTATTCTCAAGTCTCCACCATACCCAAGGGGACAGTTGTGCAGGGCTGTACACCAGGGAGTGGGAGTCTTGGAGGTCCCAGCCACACTGCCCGAAAGAAGTTCTATTCCACCCAGAGAGCTTGTTCCGTGTGTGACCGGGAAGGCAGCAGCTTGGGAACAAATGTTCCTGGTCACTGGAAGGCCTGGTTTAGTCCACAGCCACATTCCACCACCTTGAAGTGCAGCCCAGCCCCCACTGTTCACACACACTCATCACACATCTTGTGACAGGTGGCATAGCTTAATCAACATTTCAGATGGCAACTTTCTGTTTTCTCAGACACCCACCTTAACATCCTGATGTGTCTGTTCAGTCCATGACATTCTGTCAATTGTTTTCTGAGAGCCCTTTCTGCGTATCCTGGTCCCTTCCTGGCTGCAGTGTACACTGTGGAGCAAGTGGCTCTGGGTAACCCCTTCACCACCCATACTGTCTGGCTTCCAGCGAAGGGCTCCGTATACCCACATCAATCACCCCTCACTGTCCCCACAGCTTAGGCTCCCTGGTCAGGGTTGTCTGAAGGCTGAGCTCCCAGCACCTTCACACCCAGCACTGGGTGCATTTTGATGCTCAAATACCTCTTTGTGCTTTAACTTTGCTCCTCATTTCTCTGCCTGTGAACAGTTTGGTTGGTTCTGACAACTTCAAAGAGAGAAACTGCTTCCTTCTCTTCCCTTCCCCTTCCCCTCCCTCTCTCCCTCTTTCCCTCCTTCCTTCCTTCTTTCCTCCCTTCCTTTTTTCCTTCCTCCCTCCCTCCCTCCCTATCTCCTCTCCCTTTCTCCTTCTCTTTCTCCCCCTCCCTCTTTCTCGATGGAACCCAGGGCATTTTGAATGCTAAGAATGTACTCTATCAATGAGCTACATCCCTAACTTCTGTTTTTTCTTTTTAAAATATATAGTGTCTGTTATTTCAGAGAAAGGCATGAATGTGTTTAATGAAAGTGAAAATATGGCACATTTAGCAGGAAACCTAGAGAGCAGGTGAACGTTGGTATTACTGAGAGCACTGGGAACCAGCCCCAGTGCACCCCTGATCTATCATAACTCTACAGCATTCAGGAGGTCATGGGTAAACCAGCTCAGACCCTCATGGTAACTTCTATCAGATTAAATGAGCTCTTTAGCCAAAGCTCAGATTCTCTGAAGGTTAAGTGTGTTTGCCAGCAATATTTAATACCATAAATAATCTTATAATATAATAATATACTATAAGATAGTATGATTTTACAAATAATTATATGTATGATCAAATAAATGATTTGACTAGTTACTTAGAATTTATTACATAGGAATTTGTACAAAAAAGTTATTATTCCTGCCTTGCAAGGGCCTTAGAATATAACAGATGAAACTGTGCAGTGATGAAATGTTTCATAAGACCATAACACTCGTGACTGAAAGTAGTAAGGAGTCACTTCTTGGCCTTTTGGCTGAGATCAAGTGTGAAAGTAGTAAGGACTTGTGCTACTTGTCCCCATGTCATTCATTCTCAGAGCTGAGAGTTCTCAATTGACAGCCGTACTCTGTTTTATGTCAATATTTTTTGGGTATTTCCACATAAATCAACATTGTAGACATTGAATTAAATGCATGAGGGATGTTTGATAGTTTTTCCTAATCAGATATGTCATAAAGGGACACAAATCACTTTGGCTGCCTCAAGTAGGAAGAGCACTGATGCAAGGTTTTAGAAACTGTTGGGAAAGCCAACTGTCGTGGTAAAGGCGTATAATTTCAGTATTCTAGGAGGCTGAGGCAGGAAGATCATAAGTTTGAGGTCAGTCTGGCAAATTAGTGACTTAGTGAGACAAAAATAAAAGGTAGAAGCAGGCTAGGGATGTTAGTGCAAAGGCTCTGGGTTCAATTCCCAGTGCTTCAATAAAAAACAAACAAACCATTGCAAGGACTGGAGTGGTGAAGGACAGGGAAGAGGCTATGGCTCTCAGGCACTCATTAGCTTTCCAGACAGGAGACTTTTCTGGAAACCAGCAGCACTGGCTATGGTTACACACAGGTGGGTACTTTGAAGGCTGCTGTAAAATTTCATTCTGCAGAGCCCAGGCACCTGCCAATGCTATCAGAGTAACAGTGAACTCATCTCTGCCTTCAGAAGTTGGACAAATGTTTCTCCTTGAGGTATTCCAAGAGGTTCAGAAAATGTAGTTTTCGGTTTCCTAGCCCCTAGGCTATTAAGGAGTATATGGAAGAAGGCATAATGGTGCTAAGCTGCCAACAGACAGCACGGAGACCAGAAAGCCACATAGATTCCATGGCCCCAGTCATCTTTAGGCTCAGCAATGACAAGGTACTCATTAGTTCCTATGATCTCATAAATAGGTGCCAGGAAAATTGACATCAGCCCCAAGGAAACATCATGAGGATGGGAGCCCAAGGAGGGCATATGACTCTTTTTCAGTGGTAAAACTTGGAAGTAGAGTCCAGAAAGCCTGGGCTAAGCCTCCCTCTGCACTTCCAGCAACGTTTGCAGAAGCTGAGGGCTAAGTTTTTGCCTGTGAATTTTTAGGAGAAGAGTTGTATTAGTGAAGGTTCTCCAGAGCAACAGAAACCACACACACACACACACACACACACACACACACACACACACACACCACTCTACATATATGTTTGGAATTGGCTCCTGTCATTATGGAAGTTGACAAGTCTGAATCCTGCTAAGTCAGGGTCTCAGTGTGTGTCTGAAGGCTGGAGGCTGCTGTAGAATCACAGAGAGCTGATGATACACCAGTCTGAAGGGTGCCAGGCAGGAGAATTCTCTTCCTGGGGGCGAGTCAGTCTCTTGCTCTATTCAAGCCTTCGCCTGATTGAATGAGGCCCACTCTTATTAGATAGAATGATCAGTTTTACTGAGTTTATGGATTTAAAGGTTCATTTTATCTAGAAACACACACACAGACATACTCATATATTTGATGAAATCTCTGGGCACCTGGTACCCAGGGAAATTGGCACGCAAAGTTGATCATCACAGCAGTGTTACAGCAGGAATTAGAGTTGTCAAGGTTTCTCTGGGCGGCCACTGTTTTTGTTCTTACAAATGAGAGGCTCCATGAAGTGATGGCCATTTCTAAAGCAGCCCCACCTGACATAGTCAGTAGGAACCAGTAGGTCCTTAAGGATGAACCGGAGGCCTTACTGGCCTCTTCTCTGTCCAGGTGCATCCAGCCTGACTTGTGCCCTCATCTGCATAAGGATCACAAGCCAGAGACCATTATGCGCCTGCAGACAATGTTCTGCAAACTCAAAGATTTTCTCTCACAGGTTCCATATCACACACCCAATCAATCCCTGTCTCAGTCCCGACCCCATCTTCTCTCACTCCAGTTAGCCCTGGCTCTCAGACTTCCATCGGCATCCTACGCCTGCAGCTCGATCCACAGCAGCTGTGGCCTGGGACAGTACTAGCAGGGCCTCACCAACCCCGAGAAGGGAACCTGCTTGGGGTCCCGCCTGAGAGTCTGACTCGGTATGCATTCATGCCTTGGAACCCTTGGGGATTGCTTCTCAGCCCCCACAGATGTCAACACCTTCAGATGCTCAGATCTTAGATAAAATGGTGTAGCATTTGCATATAACCTATATACATCCTCCCATGTACTTTAAAGCATCTCTAGATTCCTTATAATACCCTTTGCAATGTAAATGCTATGTAAATGGTTATTGCACTGTGTTGTTTAGGGAATAGTAATAAGAAAAGTCTGTACATGTTCAATTCAGATGCAATTTTTTAATATAATATTTTTAGTTCAAATTTTGTTGTATCTTTGGATGCAGAACCTGAGATTCAGAAGGCTCTTTGTGTCTGAGCAATGTATCAATAAACAAAATACTTATATGTTTCTTTCCTTCCTTCCTTCTTTTCTCCCCTCCCGTCCCCTCCCCTCCTGTTTTCCTCTCTTCCCCTCTCCTTCCTTCTCCTCTCCTTTCCTTTCCCCTTCCTTCCTTCTGCCCTTCTTTCCTCTGTTCTTTCTCTGTCCTCCCTGTAAAAGAAAAAGATATTTCTTTCAACTTTAGCTGATAGTATTTCAGCCACCTGCAGGGCTAGATTTTCAATAGCTCCTCACACTTCATGTAGTTGCCAGTTGGCAAATAAAACATCTTCTATTTAGATAAATAAGCAAAAAGTCAAAAAATTAATAACCAGAAAGATACACTCATTTTATTACAGTATTTCTGAAACAAAACAAAGCACAGGCTTCATACAAGCCAGGTTTATGTGATGGAAATATGGAGAAGACATGCAAGGGGGGATCTTGGGGGTTGGTGTGGGCTAATTCCTGGGGCTCAGGGCTAGGAGTGGGCCCCTACCTTATTGGCTCACCATCTGGGGCTCTGCTTTCAGCCTCACAGTGGCCTCATGTCTGCACAATGGTCTGAGCCATGCCTCTGTGGGACCACAGTGACCTAATTCAACCAGTAAGGGACTCTTTCCCCTGAAATGCAGTCCTACAAGGTTGTTTCTGCTCTGGGGCCCCTGAGGCTCTCAGTTACTTGTGCATCCAGTCACCTGTTGGCCAAGGCTCTCCACTGCCTGTTTCCCCCTCTGTTTCTCAGGTCAATCTGCTGTCCTGGGCACCTTGGTAATACTTGTGTGCATTTGCTCTGTACCAGGTCTGGGAGCATAAATGTATGTGTGTCAGCTCATTTGAACTTCAGGACAGCCCTGTGGAAAACAATGAGGTATGACAGGTCTTCACTGCGTGAGGGTGAAGCTTGATGCTGTACAATAGATTGGTTTGGAAACTATCCAGGGCATTAGTAAAGTGCACTTCTGAGTGTGTCTGTGTGGGTCGTGGAGGTCTGATCTTGGCTACTCTTTGGTCTTTGGCCCCTTCTTTGATACTGTCCTCTGATCTGCTTCCTAGATGCCATAAACTGAGCAGCTTCGCTCTACCATGTCCTTCTGCTATGATATTCTTCCCTTAGAACCAGCTGACTATGGACTTAACCCCTTGAAACCATGAGCCAAATGAAATCTCTTCTCCTTTAAATGGTGGATGGCAAGTACGGCGCTGCGTCTCAATGATGAGAAAGCTGACTGATACAGCCGTCAGCAGGTAAGGGCAGAGCTGACCTCCACACCCAAGGACTCAGGTTCTGGCCATGGTGGCCATCAACTGGATTAGGGTCATTAGCTTCACGTGAGTGTAAGTAATAATTTAAAACAGGGAAATTTCAAAATAGTTTTTAACATCCTGAGATATATTTGAGATGATTATATTTAAAATATGGACACTTTTAACGTACAAAATTTCCATACAGGCTTATAGTGGCAGTCGTGGGACAATGGTAGGATTTATGGGAACAACAGGGGTCTAGGGGTGCCCTGGAGTTAGCAGATACTTGGAAAACACCTTTGCCTTCAGTAATATCTGTGTGCTTCCATGACTCCATGTCCTTCTCGGGAGGTAGTGGGAAATTTTCTAATTCATAGCTCCCACCACCATGCTTGTCACATGGGACGGATCCACATGTCTCTGGCACACCACTGCCCATTGCTACCTCATATCTGTCCTCATGTGAGTCCCTGTGTTTCTCATACCTTTATCTTCTCCTCTTTCTCTTCACATGGCTAACTGTGTCAGATGAAACCTGACTCTTCTCCAGGTCCCACTGAAACTCTAGCTTCTTACCTAGTCTTTTCCCAGGGAACTCCCCCTGGTGATGTAGTTCTTTGATAAGCTGCCCTGGAATGCCCATTCCAGCAGGTTGTCACCACTAGAGGAACAGAAGCTCATCGTACATGCTCATGCCACAGATAGTGTGTGTCACTGCATATTCAGGGGCTGACCAGCCAACTGTTCAGGTGCATGGCTGGGGCAGACCTCAGACCAGAAAAGCAAAGATATGTAATGCAGAAAACTCCCTCAGATTTGAGCTGTGGTTTTGGAGATTCTAATCTACTTCTGGGGGTCTCTGGCAGCAGGGTAGCACATCATGGCAAGAATGTGTGGTAGAGAAAACCTGTTTACCTTAGGACCAAGAAGCTGAAAAACCAAAAAAAAAAAAAAATGAAAACAGTAGGGTTCTGTAGTTCACTTCAAGCACACAACCTCAATGGCCACAAAAAAACCTCCCGTTAGGCCTCACCTCTGAAAATGCTTACCACCTCCCATTATCACCACTCTGGGGAACAAGCCTTTGACCTACAGATCTTTGGGACACACTTAACAGCCAAACTAATGCATGGGCTGATTCTCAGAATAAAGAGTGAGATACTCGCTTTGGTAAAAGAAGAACACGAGTTTGTCTTTTCCCAATCCAGGTGTGGGTGACTTTCTCGTAGGAAGTCTGCAGACCGTAGCCATCTCCAGCTTTGCTGAAAGACTTGGAAGGCACTGAGTGCAAGTAGAGATGGAACATGAAGGATTCTTAGTAGAGAGAGGGTGAGGATTTTGGACATTGAGGCCACAGGGATCAGCCTGGCTGCTGGAAGGACCTCAACACTTTCGTTCTGAGCAACAGAAATTAAGATAAGGAAGACTGTGGGAAAAGGTGTGGGGAGGCAAGCAGTAGGAATTAAACATTAGAGATGCAAGTGTTAAATACTCTTCTCTTTGGTAAGGGTCGAAGTAAGAATCTGTAGTCTACAGGAATCATCTGGAGTTCAGATTGCATTTAAGGTTTATCAACATGTAAGTTTAGTATATCCTGAAAGATTTATTATTTACATTCACAGTACTGCTGCCCCATTGGAACAGGCTGAACTGCTCCCCACACTGAATCCCCCTTAGTCTTTCTTTGTAGTTTTTGTCTTATTGAGGGGCTCTGTTGGACCAATAAGAACAAACTGCCGGTATTTCAGGTAAGGCCCTTTTGATTGCTTATTTTTGGTGTCAAACTGACGAACTGAAGGGATAGCTGTGTAATTGGTGTATGAGTTAGTGGTCTAAGTTGGGAAGATCTACCCTCAGTGTGGGAGGCACTACCCAGTTGAACAGATGCAACAGAAACACAGAAGGAAGGTGAACTGACTCTCTTTCCTGGAGCTGGAATATTATCCTCCTTCTGCCCTTGGACATTAGAACTCCTAAGTTTTCCAGTTTTCAGCCTTGGACCAGAAGTTACAACATTGACATCTGTTATAGCTTGTATCTATATGTCCCCGCAAAGCCTCATGCATTTATAGGTGGGGTTTTTCATTTATAGGTGGAGTTTTTCCGCAATGGGCTGAGTCTAGAGTGTGTGATTGATTCATGATGCAATGCTAGGATTAAGGGTGCTTGGATTAGGGGTGGGTGATTACAGTCCACTGACTGGTCTGGCATTACTGTAATCCCAGTAGCCTGGATACAATATAAGAGACAGAAAGAGGCTTATTCTTTGTTTCTTTGCTACCTACTGTCTGCTATGAACAGTTTTTCCTCTGTGATGCCTCTCTGCCATGTGCCACCCTGCCTTGGAGCCAGCTGATTATGGACTGAAAACTTTACAAACTCTGAGCTAACCTTTCCTCCCTTAACTTGTGGGCATTGGATGTTTTGTCTCAGGAGTGAGAGAGAAGTAAGTAAGACAGCTTCTTTGGTTTTGAGGATTTTGGTCTTGAACTGAGCCAAGCTACCTGTATCTTTGTGTCTCCAGATTGTAGACAAACTCCCATGGGACTTCTAAGCCCCCACAATTACATGAACCAATTCTCTTATTAAATTCTATCTATGTATCTATCTATCTATCTATCTATCTATCATCTATTTATCATCTCTCTGTAGTCTATACTTTTATCATCTATCAATCATCTATGTCTGTATCTATCTATTTACTCACGTGTTATCATCTCTTCTATTGATTCTATGTCTCTGGAGAGACCTGACTAACACAGCTTTCACTGCTCGTAGGATCCATTCTTTAAGTGGGATCCAAGAATAGCAATCTAGCATCCCTCATCCCTCAGAGAAGTGCATATTCTTGGACCTCACCCCCAAACCTACTGAATGAAAAGCTTTGGATGGTGAAACTTTTAACAAGCTCTGTGGGTGAGAGTTTGAGAATCCTCAGTTTACTGGAAAACTAGACTCCAGATGGAATCCAGGGACTTTGTATGAAGCTACATCTTCAGCCCTTTTTAAATTTTCTAAACCAACTTCTCACTAAGTTGGTAAGATGCTCAGGCTCAACGCCAACTTGCCATCTTCCTGCCTCAGCCTTCCAGAGTGCTAGGATTACAGAAACCCTCTTCCATTTTATGCCAGTAGTGGGAAGCTCTGCTGGGGAAGTGCAGCAGGACGCTCTCCAGAATGTTGCTGGAGAAGAGCCTGGTAAGCAGCTATGGGTCAATGAGGGAGCTGTCACTGGGTCAATAATGCTGCCACTGAGCAAATGGGATGCTCAATTTCCTTTGCTCTGCTCAGTAGAAGTGTGAGAAATAAGCTTCAGGAAACAGGATGCTGCCTGTCTGTTCCCTTCTTTTCTGCATCGCATAGACCCCAAACCAAAGGAAGGAGTCAAGCTTGATGGTAATGGTCAGGGATCTCTCCACCAGAAAACAGAGCTATGGGATCACTTGGGGTGTCGCAGACATTTATCTTGCAGAGGGAAAGATGAGCAGTCCCAGATTCACAAGGCTCCAGGCTCTAGGCACAGAAACTAAGGAGTAAAGTGTGGAATGTATAATAACCACACTCTATTCTTTTTGTTTTAAATAAATGTTTTATTTTAGAATAATTTTAGATGTACAGAAAAGTCACAAAAATAATATTAAATGTTCTCTTGTATACTTTACCTGTTTTTCCTGATATTAGCAACTTCCATTATCAGATTACTTTTGTCAACTAAAATACCAAATTGATATATTTGGACATCACCTCTTCTTCCCACTAATGCTCTTTTTCTGCCCCAGGACCCAGTTTACGGTGCCATATGAAGTTTAGTCATCATGATTTTCATGTCCCCCCTAGTCTGTGATAATTTCTTATATTTCCCCAAACCTTGAGTCTCACTGAGCAGTAGCCAGTTAGGTACAATGTGCTTGTTACTTTTGATAGAATCAGAATGTAGGTTTAGAAAAATCTGAGACTTTGTCCCTCCAAAGACAGTGTATTTTCCTGTGCGATTTCCTAAATTTTAAAGATATCGATCTGTAGATTGAGTATTCTTAATCCAAAATTCTGAAATTTGATGCCCCCAACTCTAAATATTTTTGAGTGCAAACATGACATCACAAGTGGAAAATTTCACAACATGAAACTTGGCTTCATGCACAAAATTATTTTTTAACATTGCATAAAATAGACTTCTGGCTATGTGTATAATGTATGTGTGGAACACAAATGAACTAGGCGCTTAGACTTCCATCCCCAAGACATCTCATTATTTATAATATGCAAATATTTCAAAATTTAAAAAAAACACTTTTGGTTCCAAAGCATTTTAGATAAAAGATGCTCAGTCTGTAGTGTATGATCATGGTACCCCATGATTCCAGGGAATGCCATTTTATGCCTCATTTATGGGCCACTCTCTTCTGAGGTTAGACACTGTGGTAAATAAAGTCTCTGTAATAAAGGCTCTGAAAACATAGGCTTTGTATGTATCAGAGCAAACACATTTGCAAGTCCTACCCACCCAATTGATTTTGGCCTATATGAATCAGAGATGCAAGATATTTATGGGACACCCAGGACAATGCATTTTAGTTTTTGTGTCATTTCCTTCCTGATCCACATGCCATTTGCTGTTTAATTATGTTGTTTGATCTGTAACCTTTTTCCTATGGAGATCTTGGCTTATCTGACCTAGTAGCCTGGTTCAGGAAACCTTCTACTTAGATTCTTTTCCCCAGACCTGGACTAAGCAGGTGAGTGTTTGCAGGTTCATAATGAACTTCAATCCCAAAGGCAGGCATCTGTTCTGAAAACAATCCTGTCTTTAACCAGCCTAAGAGAGACTTACTTTTAGAAAATATCGATGGAATGTCAGTGACATGCTTTGGGGCAGCCACTTTGCTGGATTTAGTTTGCTGTCACACAGGTGAGCTGGAAAGAACATTTCCTCCACACCAACCATGTGTTGGCGGCTGTCACAAAGGCTTTAAGGACGTGACCTTGGCAGATGGTTACTTTAACCATTATCACCCTTTTCCATTTACAGATCAGGACACTGAGGCACAGGGACTTAATCACTTGCCCAACATCATACGGGTATCTAGTGTTAGACTGAAGGTTTGTCACCAGCCATATAGACTGGGACACAGCCTCTCAGCCTCTCTCTTGTGCTGGGACATTTTACCACTATAAAGGACACTTGTGGGTCTGCCTAGGAGGACAAGTGTGTGCAGTCTGGAAGAAGGTGAACAGGTAACAGGATTTGTGAACGAGCTTATCTTCCAGGTTTAATGTGGAATCTGAGTTTGGATTTCTGTCTCTGGGGTCAGCAATATCAGCCAAAGTACAGAAGAAAAAGCAAGGCTCTAAAAGGGTCTCTGTTCTATGAGTCCTATGTTTCCCATTGCAAGCTCTTTGGGCTGAAGCCAAGGAGAGAAACTTTTTGCACTCGCAGAGTTGTCACGTGACTCATCCCAGCAGAGCTGTGGGGCTCTTCGAAAAGACTGAACTGGCTGCTCAGAGGAGGCACATGCCAGTGCACGATTTGGTCTGAAGCATTAAAGGTGATGTTTGCCAGGTTGTGCAATGCTCTCCGTGGCTTGGGGATACTTCACAGTTGAAGTCACATTTCCAGGCCTTATGGCATGCTGTAGAAATGTTACAGTTGTTTTTCCTCTTATCTACATAAACAACATAACTTTGTCAGAAAATTGAAAATGTGCACTTTGTCCCATCAGCGAAAATGGACTGTCAGACAAGGCTTTTTTTCTCCATTGCATCCGATGAATGATGTAAATGGTTTTTGGCTTTGGAGGATATTTTTTTTTTTTTTTGCCAGGCACTAGAGTAAATGATCAGAGTGGTAACATTTTTAACCTTATCTATCATACTGAAACATTTTTTCTGCCTCCAATAAAACATGTCAGAGTCGATTAAGGACATTTTTCAATGAGGTATAATTCACAGATTTTAGTAGCGAATCCAAGAGCACTGAAGTATTAAAGAGGCTGTGAATACTTAATTACGGATATGTTACCATTCTACCTTTGCTTGAATTCCCCTAACGCTTAGGAACTCTGCTCTGAAAATGTGCGTTTTGTCTGATGGCGGGGTCGGAGGAGTAGCAGGTACGATGGCTGGGGATGTGTCACATTGTATCTGGTGACAGGGCCGTGAAAGATACAGTGGCTCAGTACGTTTGGCGGTGCTTATCAGGTACATGAGTGCACATTACTTCCCAAGCCCAGGATCACTTTGGACAGTATCATTAAATGCCACGTCATTACCTGTTATAGAGCAGTGCTTTAGCTTCAAGGGCCTCTTGGGATATGCGCAACAGTCGGAAGAATGATGGGCAAAGATGTAGCCGGCATTAAATTTTCAATGGAAGCAGTATTGGCTTTGACTTTTCAGAAGCCTTATCTGTTAGACGGTGTTTGTCACTGGGCTGCGGGGCTGTGGATGTGCGTCAGTTGGAAGTTGCAGGCAGTTGAACGATATGGACAAGTGAAGTCTCCGTAGGGACCAGGCTGGCTCGCGGAGAGCTGGAGGGGGTAAATTGAAGGTTTATTTATCCCATTCGCTGTCAAGGTCAGCTTGCTAGAGAGCTGTCCTATGGATGCTTACAAATGCCAAAATCCTGGCAAATTGTCGGAAAGAGCCTCCAAATCACTGACCTTTGTACAGCTCCCATCAACGTGCCGGTGTCTCTGAAAGGGTCCTTAGAGGGAGTTAAATGGTTGGTAAAATGAGCCTTATGCTGTTGCTGTAATGTCAACGGAGCTTGGAGGTATTTTATTTTTTTCTTTACTTTTGTGTTTTCAGCAACAAGGATGAAGTCAAAGATATGACTGATGAAAGGAAGGGGGAGGGTGTTGTGCAGAATAATTATGCCGGCGTGGATTTCGGCAAATGAGTTGGTCTGAATTTCTACCTTTGAGCATATTTCAAAGCTTAAAGTCCAAGACATTTCAGTCTCTCCATTGTTCTGTTCCTGCTGGAAAGAAATATTTCACAGGGAGAAATTGTGTTGTTGTTGTTGCTGTTCCCTCTCCTTATCCAGGGCACAGAATGCAGACAAGGGCCTCACAGGGCTGGCTGTTTTGAGTGATAGGTTCTCCCACTATGATTCTGGTCTGATTTTCCCATGACAGTTAACTTATGGAGGGGGAACAGATCCCATAATATTGTCTTCTATTCATTTATTGAGGATGGGACTGTATGAGATGGGACTCTTTATAGTGACATTTAGTCAAATATAGAGGTCATAACTGAGCTAGGGAGGAATATCCCTACCATGGAATATTATACATCTCTTAAAAAGGAGCTACTTCTTCTATTTCTGTTGACTTGGAGGGATAACCACAGGATCCTAAGAAAAGACGGATGTGTGATTATTGTGGTTAGATTTTACGAAAGAATTAGAACCACCCTCTACCCAGGACTGCCAGATAAAATATAGAATGCTCAATAAATTTGAATTTAAGCTTCAGATAAATAAAAACTAATTTAAAAAATAATTTATTGTTTACTTGAAATTCAAATTTAACTGGGTGTCCTGTATTATTGTTTGCTAAATCTGGAAACTCTCTCCCTTCCTTCCAGATATATAATATATGCATATATGGAGATAATCTGTCTATGTGTTTGCAGGGATACAGAGTAAATACATGTGCCTGCATGGATATGTAGGCATATAGTAAATAAAAGGACATTTTGGTAAGTCAGGAGAATTGTTTGGAAGGGGCAGCATAGGTGTTAATGGGGGGGGTATGTGGGGCAGGAAGCAGATGGAGGGGAGAAGTTGAGGAAGACAAAAAAGACAGAAGGAAAGACCCATAGGCAGTGGGTCATTCATTTATTTGTTCATGCTACAAAGAGTTCCTGGATTTCCTCTCTCAGAGCACGGGTCAGGCATTAGAATTCCAAGAGGATGTGGTGGGGTCCCTGGCTTTTGTCCTCCTTCCAGTGAGGACAGCTGATGGTGAAGTGGGCCACTGCGGGATGTCTCATGGTTGGGGATGCCGTGGACTCAGGGCTCTCCACTGGGGTCTCTACTCAGAGCTGGACAATCAGCGGCATCTCTTATATGCTGATTTGGGATAAAAAGCACAAAGGTTTTATCTCATCTGCCCAGTTTTCACTCTCTGGGAATTCCTCCTAGTCTAAACTTTTCCTTTCTCACCCATGAGCACAGGAATGATTAAGGTTGCCTTGCAGTGGGCATTTGGGGACCTGGTGAAGGGTCACAGGGGGGCAGCACTGGAAAACCTGGGTTCCATCCCTTATGTTTAATATGGAAGACAGTTGCTGTGGAGTTCCTCGCATCCACTATTTACAAGACCACTCAAAACCCTCCTTCTTATTTCCAAATTCAATTAAAGAGCCGTTAATATGTCCCAGGTTTGTTGTAATGAGCCCATAACTGAAACTGACATCATTATCAATTCAAACAAAACACAGATGCTTTATCTTTTGCTTCCTCAGGGAAACACCAAACTTCCCCAAGCCCCAGCCTCTCCCTGGCCAGGAGGATGCTGGAGGCTTGCCTGCCTGTCCCTCTACTGCAGATACGAAGGGTTCTGTAGAGGGGACCTTCTCTTTCCACTCTACTTGCTACCTTTGGCCAAGTGAGACTTTGAACATTACAATTCTGGAATGTTCTTTCTAAGTCCCACTTCCCCCTGAAAGTCCCTTGCAGGAATTCCTTTCAAGAAACTTGGTGAGTGGGATTTTTCTGCATTGTTATGTTTCAAATCTCTGATGTTCTGTGGCCCCAAATATCACCTTCTCATCATCCAAACCATGCAGGGCTCCCACATCTACTCTTCTGGAATGAAGAAGAAATAGGCAAATAATTCCACTTGGGTTGCAGTGCAGAGGGGAGGCTGAGTATGGGGCAGAGACAGAGGCAATATTGGTCAGAAGACAGAGGTGGATGGAATGGGTAACCTGGGTCCTCAGCTTTCAGCTAGGGCAGGACATATGAGCAGTTAGGGATCTACCTAGCTGAGCTCACCCATCAGGCTTAAGTGTTCGCTGGGTTTTTCTGGACAAAGCATTGAAAGGAGGTACAAGGGATATTGGGAGCAGGGGTAGAATTAGTCTCCGAGCATAAACCAAGCATCAAGAATTGCTGATACTGGGGCATTCTCCCAGCAGTTCAAACTCATAAGCACAACAGTAGGTCACTGAGAGGTTATTTTTTTCTGCACAGTCTCTCAAAAAGCTAGTGAGTGACTGAATCTAAGCTCAAAGACCTGTGTTTAACACTTGTGCAGAGTGGCTGGGAGGGGTTTTTGCAGGTTCTTTGTCCCATAGGTGTTTCTGTGAGCTTCTGCACAGGTGACCTAAAAGCTCTCATTCCTGAGGCACAAGGCAGCCCCTCCACTAACCTCCCAGGCCTTGTCTAAATTATGAGCTGTTGTTTCTCTCATTATATCCTGATTCCTTCCTTCTCTGTAGGGCATGAATGTTGGAGTCTTGCAGGAAGCTCTTGTGCACACTGGGTGCTGGCCCTTAGCTCTCACCAGGATTTGAGAGAGTGTGATTCTAATGAGCTGTGAATCTGGACTGGGCCACTCTCAGGACTAGCCCTCTCACACACCGCTGTAGGAGATATACCCAGGCCCTACCTGGGGTGTGTTGAAGCTGCCTTGAGGAAGCCAATGCAGAGCCTCTTTCTAAAGCCTGTTTTCCAAAAGGATCTGGCATCTGGAAACCTGGACGCATGGCTCCGTCAGGAGTGCAGAGACACAGCTTTCTGTAGCATTTCTTCTGCAGCAAGTACAAATTTCTTCTCTTCCCTTCTATCAACTGTCCAGCCCTAGGGCCTCAGTGACGCCTCTGTGTAGGACCTCCACCTGAGCTTTCCACCCCAAAGTGGAAAGTGACCAGCAATTTTTGCACAGAGTTCATCAGCTTTACCCTGGCTAGTCTCCAGTGACCTGAGCTACATGTCTTTGGTTGCTTCACAAACTCTTAGAAAAGTGAAAGGAGATAGAGCAACAGATTTCAATCACCTTTGTCCATCCATGAAGAGGACAATTCTGTCTTTCCATATGTTTCCCTCCCTGAGCTTTGAAGGCATTGCTATTCTCTCTGTCACTCACTTGCCAGGAAGTCAGCTGCTGAGGGTCCCTGGGAGCAGGTGTTGTTCTACCCTCTGCAAATACTGAGCGAAGGACACAAGACAACTGTTTTCATGGAGTTGATATGCTTCAGGGGAACAGCTGATGGACACGTACACAATCACATAATCTCAGAGAGCAGTAAGTGCTATGCACAAAATCCCTCAGGGATATCATGGTCAGTGGTGTATAGGTTTTGAAGTTAAAACCTGAAAGTCCAAAGTAGCCAACCAAGGGAAGGCCTGGGCTCTGCAAAGGCCTTGGGGTGAGAGGAACCAGCAGGATGGGGGCTCAGAGAACACAGAAGCACAAGGATGGAGATCAATAGGGAGGTCAGCAGCCAGGGTGCTCAGGTCTTTGCACTTGGAGCTATTAGTTGGGCTTTTTTCCTTAGCCCAGTCACCCATGGAGAATCCACAGAGGGAGCTTCCTGCTGTCCTTGATTTGGCTTGACCTCCTGCTTCCCCTTTCTTTGCCTACTGACATTTTGCTCTTCTGATCTGCCCTCTGCTCCCTGAAGTCGTCTCAACCTGCGTGGCAGGATCTATTACCACTTTACATTGGTCTCCACTGGACAGAGCACTCTGCTGGCAGCCCCTCCATGGCTTTGCAATGGTAGTTCTGAACCCAGGGGCCACATCACACTCCTCTTTGTAGGTCTGCAGTCCCTGGTGCACAGCCTTGCTCAGGTGTCTTTCTCTAAGCCAGCAGGTGCCTGTTCAGGAATAAGGCCAGTAGAACACCCTTGGAGACAGCAAGAGCCAGGCTTCCAATAGCCTTTCCAGTTCTTTGGAAGAATGCTGGGTTAGGGGCTCCAGGGGAGAGCCTGGCACTGGTGTCAGCCATTTTTGCTTTGGGTGAGCTTCTGGGTAAGGGACGAGTCAGACTGGTGAGCAAAGAGAGAAGACTGGAGGCATAAGCAACATCCCACTTGGGACATACTGTTGTTGAGGGCCACGTGGCAGCCATGCAGGATCACAGCCCTTGTTAGAAGAGATAGTGGTTATGTGTGTGTCTTTATCCTAATGGGCAATAGAATGGGTTTATCCAGAGCAGGAGTTGCTGATGAATGTAGCTTCTTGCAGATTTATCCTCTATGGAGTTACCTGTCCACACTGACTCGGGCCTGGTCCTTGACCTGTGAGTCAGCTTTGCAGGGGAGAGGTTCTATTTGAGTGATGCTGGTTTGGCTCATCCCTAAGCTGGAAGATGTTCCATAGAGCGACTGTCCCATTTACCAGGTGACTCTCCAGAAATGAGGTCTGTCTGGGATTTCTCCGATAGGTCCCCCACCTCCATCTTGCTGCGGATAGCCCCAGCCCCTGGAGACATGACATGTGGATTCACCACATAGCATTTCTTTGCCCAGAACCACCTGAGCACATGAGCTGCTCTGCTCATCTGGGCCTGCTGAGACTCTGTTGAGGGCCCATATTGGCAACATTTGGTGTCTGAGATCACTGCATCCTTCTGGTACCTGCTCTGCTTCTGCTGGGCTTGGGGGTCAGATTATCCCCTGCCCACTGTCACTCACTAAGTCCTTTGGTCAGGGTGCTTGAACCAATAGGGACCTTCCCTTTAACTTGTCCAACTAATGCCCAGAGTTCTTTTCTCCCTTGAGAGACAAGGTGACCTGGCTTCTTTCTCTCCTATTTTTTGTGGCAGGATTGATCATATGATGGATAATATATTATGGTTGCAACTGTATTCCCTGAACTCATTTCCAACCAACATCTAACCTACTAGTATGATGGGTCCTCATTGACCCATGACAATGGCCAGGGTGGGGATTGGGGAGCTGTCTCATTTCACTGATAGGATGGTCACCTTTCAGTGACCTGTGACTAACTAGTCCCTCATAATGGCTGACTGTCAGGACCAGGGTCCAGCATGCTCCTGCCAGTTCTCGAACTCAAGCTCAGTATGAAGCCTGGCAAGAGTAACTGCCATTAAGATGCATGATTCCATTCTGTGGACATTGAGAGATTTCCCTGGACGAGTAGCTGAAGAAGAGGCAAAGTCATGACCTTGACCTTGAAGACAGCAACACTAACAGAGCCACACAACCATATTCTGGGCCACCTATGCATGTCATATCAACTTGCAAAAAGTCCCAGGAATATTTACAGTTGGTCTTTAAACAGCAGTGGATATGCATAAAAGAGCAATATCTCACATCATTAGTCCATAAATATGCAGTTTAGTTTTATTTGTCAGATAAAATAACCTGAGATTGAACTGCCTAGTTCAAAGACACTGACATACATGCACCCATCTCTTTGCCCTTCCACATGTCTGCAGCCCTGGGAAATGTTCTACTCCCAAATGTGCCCTTCTCCCTCCCTTTCCTAGCATTCTTCAGAAAAAGCATTTGGGCAAGTTCTACTCCCTATTGAAGGATGCCAGCTGAATACCTAAACTGTTATTGACATCACTAATTTAAGCTCCACATAAGGATGTGAGAACCCCTGTCTTGCTTATTTTATTTATGGGAACTTTATTTTCATTCTATAAAAGCCTTGAGAGCCAGGCATGTTGGCGCATTCTTGTAATCTCAGTTCTTCGGGAGGCTGATGCAGGAGGATTACAAGTTCCAGCCCAACCTGGACAACCTAAATGAGACATGGTCTCATAATAAAAAGTAGAAAAGCTGGGGATGTAGCTCAGTTGAGAGGCCCTGGATTCAACCCCTAGGACTACCAAAAAATGTCCTTAGAGTATGTGCTAGGCTGGAATGTGGGTGGTTGTTTACAGTGTTTTCTTTCCAGGGTGGCTGTCTCTGCTGCATCCCAGCCTGGATTTCATGTGCTCAGATAGAATCCAGGTGTATATGCATGAACTGATAGAGACCTTGGAATGTAAGCAGGGAGACAGAGGTATATTTCCTGGGAATATGGGACTTCCGCATGTAGACTGAAAGCCCCAACCATAGTGCTCTGCTTTCAAATGTCTCAGGGTGGGAGAGGCTGGAGATGAAGGTGTAGCTTTGGCTTGGTTAAGTGGACCTTATGTCCATAGGGAGGTGTCCAAGTAGAATGGGTCGGATAGCCTGGATGGGCATCTGGGCTCCTGTCACTGGGGGACACAACCTGGCCTCTGCACAATGCTACCTGTACTTCATGAACTTTTTCTGACTTGAATATTTCTCAGCCAAAGCAGAACATGTTTGGACCTGACCTTTCATGGTTTTGGTAATTTTTAAAGCAGAAATATTAGAGACACTATATCCCGTCAATATACAACATCCCTGAGACTCAGTACGTGAGGTCTGAACTTCATCTCAGAATGTCAGTTCTTCTGTACACAGGACTTTGTGTTCCAAACAGCATTCATATTGCAAGGGTTACACTTCACCAGGGAGACTGAAAGACATGATGGTGAAGCCAGAGGGACTTGGAGGGACCCTACCACCCTTTTATGCTCATTCTTCCAAATTCAATGGGTCAAGCATTGTGTTTAAGATTTCGCTTGCATTCTGTTTAGTAGGTTCAACTTTTGCCTCCTCTTGTATTCTTGGAGTGATGGGGATAAAATAGGCATACCTTTTAGATTGCAAGGTCACCACCTCTCTGAAATGCAAGGATCCAAACATAAATATACTGTGATTTTCAGTTTCTATGGCATTTTTCTTACAGTGTGCCTATAAGATACTTGCATGTACAGATACCATATTTTATTAAACTAACAGGTATTATATATTTAAGAAGGAAGTTAATGATGTTTATGAATTTCAAACCTGTTGTATTTTTTCCATCACAGTGCAATGGCAAATAAAAACACAGAAAAAAAAACACCCAGGATTTGGAGGCAGATTTATTTACATCGGGATCATTCTCAAAATATCAGGCCCCGATCTCTTGTAGTTTAGGGCTTACATGTGATAAGCAAGCAGCAAATACAGAGGCAGAATGGCTTGTCGATTGGGGATTGGCTTATACAATGTGCATCATAGTAACCAGCTATACATCACAGTGACCAGCCATTCCTAAAAGATCGAAGCAACCAAAACTGGAGTGGGAACTATTACCTGGGAAACTAAGAAACTGAAGTCTACTGGCTTGGGGGCTTTTTTAAAAATTACATTTCCTCCCTTTTGTAGTTTCCATGGCAAATCTTTGCTGGACATTTTGCACTTAATCTGAGACAAGGTCCAAGTAGCAACAGTAACATTAGGGTTGTCAGTGATCCTAGGATGTGCCCTAGCCAAGCTCCCCAAGATTGTCTTGTTGTAGAGTTTTTCCCTATATTGTTTTTAGGAATAGACATAATTTAGGCCTGTCTGTTCTGTAACATTACTCTGGCAATGTAGTGAGGAATTAATCTGATCTAGGAGAGTGTGAAATGTGCTTTGAATGCTCATAAAATATTGGTCGTTTGATTGTTCTTGTCTTTTGGGGCAACTGTCCATAAAACACAGCTAGCAGGGAGCGGAGAAGCAAGAACTAGGGTAAGCAACTTGAAAAGACACAAAAATCAAGGGGAAAAGGTGTGGAGAAATTCTATGAATGATATCCTTTAGCTTCAGCCTTTTGTGGACTGGTCAACATCCAGAGTGACCACAGCAAGGCTTTAAGTGTGATGTCTCTTTCAAGTGAACCTTGGAGGAGCTGTCCAGGTAAATTTTCCAGTGTCTCTAAGGCTGGATTTCTGAAACTTGTAGAGGTAGTTAATATGTACCTAGGTTATATGTGTGTTACATGTGTGTACAGGATTTCCTACAGATATAGCTGGTCTTTTAACTGGTTATAAGCAGTTTTTTAAACTATTTTAAAGCTTTGTGGCCTGTATTCTGCAAGTAATTTTTATTTAATCTGGTTTTTGAGTTATCTTTGCTACAAGTTCAGATCCACTGTTACTGCTAATGATTAAAGGCAGGCCAAGTCTTAGGGATGAATTTTTACAGAAGGACCCTACAAAATTTGACTGTCTTCTCAGTATGAGTAGGGAATGGGAGGTCAGGGATGGTGACATAAATTCTGAAGGCCTGAGCTGGCTTTAGGGGTAAAGGTGCCAACACAGTGGCTTGAGCTTACAGAAGATACAATGGAGGCAGATATGGTGGCTGGGGTTGATGTTTCAGTCAATCTGATCCCCAGAGGGAGGCTGGGCTTCTGGACTGGATTATTTTGCATTGTTGATGATAGGTTTCCAAATAACAACAGGAAGCATCCCTGCAGGAAAGTTTTTGCCCAAATAGTTTTGTCCAAGGTGACCATAGCATATCTAGCCTATTGTACTTCATTTCTAAGAAGGCTACTTCCATCCATAAATGGGGTGTACTCAGCATCTGTCGGGAGGTCCATTTTTAGAACAGTTCATCCCAGTACAGCGTGTGGCACTTGGACAGTTAGATCTCTATCTAAGGTGAGCTTGTCAGCTTTCTTGATCAGGAAGAGAGTGGCTGTTAGAGCACGAAGATAAAGTAGGAAGGTAGTTCTTAGTGACTGGATCTAATTATTTGTATAGGTAGGCCACTGGACACTCTCTCAGGGGCTGGCAGTGTTAATAAGCATAATTCAAGGATCTAGATTTTACAGAAGCCAGGAGCTTCAAGAAATCTCGGGAGTTTTTTCTTGTAACCAGTTTCTGCCAGATATTGTACTAGAGCTTTTGTGCCTTTCCATCAGGAAGCTTGGACATTATCAATCAGAAGTGCAGTGATCTCCAAAGAGGGTAAACACATTTTTGAACTTATGGGAGGATGAGTCCAGAAATAGATCTTTTCAGAGTGGGGCTGGCTGACAGGAGCCAACTGAAGGTATTTTTTAGGTCCAGGTAGGTGTACCAGCAGGCTGTGGGTGGTAGAAGACTGAGGCAATGCACATGGAGGGCATTCATGGTGGCATTGGCAGCTTGGAGATCTTGAACTGGCTTTACAGGTAGGAGAGGTGTATTTCAGCAGTTTGGCAGTCCATAAACATTTTGTGGTTTTGAAACCACTGGATGTGTGGTTGAATTTCTAGTTAAATCTCTCATGGCATGGGACACTGTTTGATACAGCTGGGGGTTGCTGTGGAATGGAGTTTCACAATGAGAGGCAGGCGGTTGATGGCCCAATCTAAGGGTTCAGGTGACAGTGACAGAATTGTGGAACTGGAAGGGACAGAGAAAAGGCCTGTCTTAGAGTGGCCCAATCTGTTGCCAGAGCCTCCCTGAAAGTAATGGGGGAGTTCCCAAACCCTTGTGGCAGTTGAGTAATATTCCAAAAAGGATGTATGGGTTGGGAAGCACAGAATATAAGATGATGGCTGCATTGTTGATGGCACAGAGATCTTGCCCAAAGTGATTAACAGTCTATCAGGCTGATGTGTGGCTGGATGCCTATTTGAATTTCCTGTGACATCTGACAGCAATGGGGGTTGTAGTGGGGAGGCATGGTTGATGGCCAGATCCAGAGGTGAGTCTTTAGTCTATACCTCTGGGAGGAGAGTTTACAGAACTTCAGGATTTCAGTTATCTGTTTCAGGCTGATGTAGGTGTCATCTTCCTCTTGGGGAGCAAAGTTGAAAGTTTAGGATTGAATGAGAGGGAGGCTGACGGGCTTGGTGTGAAGATGTCCTCCCAGTTTATAAGTTTGTGGCTGGCAGAAGGGGCAAGAGGGAAGAGTCCCACTTGCCTTGGTGATGGAAACTTTTTGACAGAGGGAAAATTAAAATTCGAAGGCAGAAAGTTCTGTTGCATTGTCCACCAGGAAAGTCACAGATTTGTAATGACCATGGGCTTTTGGGAGCCCAATTTATTAGAGCTCAGTCTGTCCTATCTATTCAGGCCTGACAGGGTGCAATTCATTTGTCAGGACTGACAGTACAATTTTTCCTCAGTCAAAATGTGGAACTCAGAAGGGATTGTTGTTAGATGATGCCATCTGACCAGGATAGACACATCTCAGGGTCAGGGAGCCTGGGTGGCTGAATGTAAGCAATGGCTAGCTGGAACCAGCTCAGTCTGGCTGGAAGTAGAGAAGTCACAAGTGAGGAGTGAAACTACAGGTGTTGGCAGCAACTGCAGTGGCTGAGAAGGGTGCCAAAGTAGAATTCTCAGAAAGAATGGGCCTCTTTTTCCCTTTTTTTCTTTGAGATGGAGGCATTAGTTTGATTTAATTTTTAACTCAGTATAAGCCCCTTTTCCTGCAGTCAGGGACTGTGAGTTTAACTAATTAGTTCCAATCTCTGGCTTCCTCTTTGTGTGCTGTGTACACTTAAATGATGGTGCAACAGACAAAGGGTGGGTGCCCCTCAGAGAGAGACCATTCAGATGCCCACTCTGCCGGGACCCTTGTGGAAATTTAGGCACAACTCAGCTAAGGAGGATGTGATGTCTCCATTATGCCATATGTCTATTGCCATAGAACTGCAGGTGAGAGCTCAATCAACCACCATGACCAGTGCTTCCCAGTCTTTGTGCACAGATGGAACAGCCTATTGCTTACGTTATTCATTCCACTCCCACATTAATTCAAGAGACACTCAGAGATTAAACATTCCAAACCCCTTTCCTTGAGTGGAGCCTTAATGAGAGTTGATCAGATTCCCCTTCTGCTCAAGCTGAGCAGAACTGACAGAGTAACTGGGATGTCTCTGGGGGTCTTACTGGAATCAAGCAGACAGGCAGACAGGTAGACTGGCAGACAGACAGATTGTTTCCCCCTCACTTTGGGATCCAATATGAGCCACACAGGTAGGGAGTCAAGAATCCTCCTCCAGAACTCTGAGGGGAATCGAGAAATTCTGAGGATGCGCCTTCCCATCAGGACCTGGGGAGACCCTTACTCCATCTCTGAGGGCCATGACCAGTGACCAAGAAGGTCAGCATGGTCAATCTTCCTGACCAATGCACCAGATGCTATAGCAAGCAGAAACACTGAAACACCACCTAAGATTTGGAGGCAGATTTATTTCCATTGGCAGACACTGATTGGGATCATAACCCATCAGGCCCTCATCTCTGGTGGTCTAGGGTTTACATGGGATAAGCAAGCAGAAAGTACAGAGAAGGAATGGCTTGTCAATTGGGGATTAGCTTATTCAATGTGCATTGTAGCGACCAGCTGTGGATCACAGTGCCCAGCCATTTCTAAGAGACAGAAGCAACTTGAACTGGACAGGAACTCTTACTTGGGCAACTAAGAAACTGAAGTGTACTGGCCAAAGGGGCCATTTGCTGTTACAAAAACAGTGTCTCTACTGGGAACTCCAGAGGAACAAGGTTTATAAAACATTTTTATTGTATTATTAATTATCATTCTTACGATGAAGATGGATTATCAACTTGAAAGCCTTGGGAGCAGTCCAAACTTCTGGGTGTGTCCGGGTGGGGCGCTAAGGCACAACCCTAGAGTCTGTACCGGGCCCCTGGCTCCCTTCTCTCCAGTGCTGTTCTCCTGCTCTGCTTTCCAAACACCACAAAGCAGGGTGGGGCTTTCTTCTAGCAAAGCATTCCCGCCTGGGAGCTAGCTGATCATGAACTGAACCCTCTGAACCATGAGCCAGGTTACCCTTCTCTCTTTTCGGTTATGTGTGTTAGGTATTGTTGCCAGCAACAGAGAGCTGGCTACTAGCATCATTATTTTTTAGTTATATATTTATGGAAGACAGTGTGACGACTAAAAAAATATGTATGTATGTATATATATTTCCTGACCAAATCAGGGTAGCGGGTATTTCCATTTCCTTGAACTTTTTAACAACTTTTGGATGAACACTTTTGTGCTACAAACTTGGAGAAGGGATAGTCTGGATTGAGAATTCAGTCTTTTCTTCTTGCCAGCTCTTGGCCCATCCCGCTTGTCCATCTGGCTTGGGCTCAGCTAGTGCCAGCCAAGCTGCACCTCATGGCATCCTGACTCGACCCAGCCCTGCCTCTCCTCTGTCCCCCGGTAACCATGGAGGAGGGTGGGGGCTCTTGAGCTGCCTCCATCCAAATAGCAACATGGATTTGGGGCCTGTTCACCTTTTTAACGGAGCTGAGAGATGTGCTCTTGGCCCAGCCATGGCATTCGAGGAGGGCAAGGATACTCCTGACTTAGCTGCAAGCTCTGCCTGATGAGTATGGGGGCCAGATGGGGAGTGGGGTCCCACTGTGCTGCCCTAGGGACAGGCCCACACCTCCTCACCCCCTGCTGTGAGCCTGGCCTCGTACGCAGATCAACTGCCAGCTTGGTGACAGAGAGATCTCAGTCTCAATCTGGTCATAAAAGATTGGGGGGATGGGGATGTGATGGCACATGCCTATAATCCCAGCACTGTTGGAAGGCTGAGGCAGGAGGATCATAAGTCTGAGCCCAGACTGGGCAATTTGGGGACTTTAGTGAGACACTATCCCTTAAAAAGTGCTGAGTGGGCGACAGAGTACACATTTGTTCCTTGGCTTTACTGTGGGCAGACCCGCAGCGGTTCGAAGAGCTGGAATCCAGCACCTGGCTCTTTGCCAGAGCACAGCAGGCCTCTGCCCATTGACGTCTGGGGTTGGTCCTCAGCTTGGCCTGCGTAGTGGGACTGGATGTTTCTTAAGACACTTTGTGTTTTGTGGTACTTTGCCCAGTTTTAGCTCTATGTAGTTTAGTGTATCTGGTACTGAATAAAAGGTTTTAAGAAGGTTGGATGCGAAAGTTACCTTAGCTCAGCTAAAGTTTATTCAAGTAGGACTTCCCACATTTTCCACTTGTAAGTGGGACAGCCATTATTACGAAACAGTAAATTGTTAGCAATAAAATAATAGCCCTGGTCAGGTAGAGAGAGAGAGAGAGAGAGAGAGAGAGAGAGAGAGAGAGAGAGAGGAGAGAGAGAGAGAGAGAGAAATTCAGTCTTTTTAAGGATCCACAAGATGTGCAGGGAATTAAAATAATTATAAAAAATGGGAAAGGGAGTCTGAACCGGAATGATGCTTTCTCCATAAGTTAGCCATGGCCTCTCTTCATGAGATGTGTAGAAGGACTAAAAACAATTCTAGGTGAGTGTTTGGTCTGAGTCAAGGAAGTTTTGCAGTGTCTGTCTTGAAGTTGGATGAGAATAGAACAATTCTGACATGCCTGGTTAAGACAGTCTCCGGGACAGGGGAGGGCTGGCTTTTGTATTGCATATCTCCCATGAAATCTTACCCTTTGGTGTCCTTGGGAGTTTCATCTTTTTAAAATGATGGTCATTTTCTTGGTGCCAAGATACTGTTTTTGTGCTGGAGCACTTGTCAGAAATTGTGACATAAGACAGAAACTTACACTACTTGCCGTGAACAAAAAGGAATGTGTCTTGTTAGCGGCACAGGCAGGATACACAGCCCAGGCTGGCGGCTTTTATTGCTTTTGCACAGGAGAGGAAAATATCATCCAGCTTAATGATGCTGTATCCTTGAAGAAATAGTCAGGGTTTAACCCAAAGCACCAGAACGCTGTGTTTCTGATGGCCTGCTCCTGCTGACCTCCAGATGTGGACATTTGGGGATTGTGCTTGGAATCTCGGGGTGATGTCTGGACATAATAGCATCTGCATGGAGAAGGAATTGATTCTCCATAGGACTTTGCTTTGTCATGGGAAACTGGCCACGTGTTGGATCCAGAGCTCAGAGTTTTCCAGAGTCATATCTCCAGCACGGCCCCAGTTAGACCAAAGTTCGAGCCCAGACTGGGCAACTTAGCAGCAAATTAGAGAGACTCTGTCTCAAAATAAAAATTAAAAAAGGGGCTGGGGTTGTAGTTCAGCGCATAGGTTAAATCTCCAGTACTGGAGTGGGAAAACAAATGCAAGCCACTTCCACAGGCAGTTCTAGGCCACTCATTCCTGTCCTTTTGGTTTGAATAGCTGTTGTGCACATGAGGCATTCAGAGATGCATTGATGTCAGTCAGATTTGTCATAAATGCGCTGCACTGAAGTGATAGGGACCTCCTTTCAGTATTTCTTCATAGACATCCGAGGAGTGTTTCCCTCAAATGCTTGGTTTGAGCTTGCCGCAGCACAGTGGGTTTGCCCGTCATGAAAACAAATAAACGAAAGTTCCATGAAAAATATTTCAAAAGACAGTTGTTGATAATAAGTAATTGTATCATAAAAGATTTAAAACATAAAACCCTCTCTGGATGGGGTTGCCTTGCCCCTTGGGGGCAGGCTGAACCCTGTCCCTCACACTCAGTTGACAGCACTTGCTTAGATGTGGGAGTAAGGGGTCCTCACCAGCCCAATCCTTCTTTATCTGAAGATCACAGCTCTGTCCTGTCATCCTCACAGAGAACAGAAACGGCGACTCCCCACGGAAGTAGGAGATGCAACTCTGAAGGACAAATTTAAGACATTTATAAAACATCCCTAAACTTCTTCCAGGAACAAAGTTTTAAATAAGGAAAGAGCCTCAGCTGTTTCAAGGTCTTGGATTCATTCCCTCTGTGGCACTGGTGAGCAGCTGTGCCACTCTTTCCTCCGGAAATGGAGGGAGACTGATTTAGCGAGTTTGCAAAGAGCCCACTGGGGATACACCTTCCATCCTGCTTTAATGGAAATCTCCTCTTCTTATACAGAAGAAAGAGAAGGATCTGAGTACTGGATGTGTTGGTCTCACCATATTTCATGATGTTTTACTGAATGAATAACCAGTATGGCAATCATTTAGGAAACAGACCAAATTAGAACAGTGGGATCCAAATCTTTGTCACCTTGGCAAATCTTCTCACACATCCTTATCAGTTTCTATTAACCTGTATTTCCATCCAGATGACCACACAATTAATTGCTTGCTTAGGGGGCAATCTCTTGGAGTCACTGAGGGCCTCCTTAAATGTAGGACAGAATCCTATTTTTGCATGTCCAACCAATAGCTGGAGGGCTTGGTAATAAAAGGTGTTCCATAAATGCAGATTGATTATTGAATTTGCATTTACTTGAGCTCCTCTCTTCCACCACCACATAATAAGAATATGCAAAGTTCTGACTAGAAATGTCCTGACAGTCACGTTGAAAAAACATGAAGTATAGCTTTCATAAACACCAGTGTTCTTTTCTCATGGCTTCTGAACACTCTTGCCATGAGGATTGCATGGCCATTTGAGATGTAGTCTGGATTTTGAGGGCAATGATTATCTGCTTTGGGAAGTCCTCTTCTGTCCTACGGGTTAGGCATGTACCAACAGTACACACAGACCTAGAGGCAAGCCACCACGGGGCATCAGTGGGAGGAAGACTAAGAGGAAGGACTGGAATAAATCACCATGATTCTTTCTCTGGGATCCCCAGGACAGGTCCAAAAGATGAGTTGAGGCAACTGGAAGAAATGGTTGAGGTCGGAGTAGCTTGTGTTTGCTGCAGAGGGAGAAAAGGAGGTACTTCATTTTGGAGAGACATGTGATATAGGACAAAGTGACAGGTCAACTGAAGAACAATGACAAGAAGAATCTGCTTGATGACTGAATCCCAGAATTACAACCCCAGACTCCCAGGACAGCGGCAACCAAGGCTGTGGACTTTTGCACATTAGTCAATTAAACTGAGCAGAGGAAAGCTTCAAAGGAAAATCATTCCTGTAAAAATTTAACAAGTTCAACTAACTCTGGGCTGATTTGGAAGCTGTACATGAAGTCACAACAAAGCAAACCCCTACCACCAACCAAACTATTGCAGTTCTTGAGAAGTATGGGGTTGGAGTCAGGACAGTTTTGTTCTGAAAGATAAGGCTTAAAGTAACAGTCTCTGTAGAACAGAGGACATTCAGGTGGAATCAGGAGGGGCCAGGTAAGAAGGAGAAGCTGGGAGGAATGGCCTTGGATAGAGAGCTGAACTAGGGGTGCAGCCTAGCCAGCACATACTTGTCTGGCGTCCTCTCCACTGCCCCCTTCTCTGTGACAGATGATGTCATCATGTGTGCACCAATTTAAAACAGAACTTCAAGAGCCTCTGGGACCATCAAGCAGTGTCACAGCTCATGTCTCAGGAGAGCCTTAGCAGTTTTTAGTTGAAGAACAAAGTAATCCACACAAACCATCAGATAATAATAGTAATATTAGCAGAAGAATGCTCAGTTTTGTAAGCAGATTCCCAGAGGACTACATCTGCCGGGTCATCCACAACGTGGTACCATCTCAATTGTCCCCTTTATATTCCAGAGACAGGACAAAAAATCACGAACTGCCTATCCCCTGATAGCACAAGTGCACCTGTAAATAAATATATCAGTGTCTACACGCAATGCATATTTATGCAGAATCCACCCTCTTGGCGATTCTTCAGTATCAAAGAAATGTCCTTCTGAGCCTAAGGAAGGATGCTGTTAATTCAGTCTTGGGGTTTGGGGGTAAACTTGGACTATCTGTGAATCAAAAGGTGAGGCTAATTAAGTGGCATTCATTGGGGATTTGGAAATAAAGAGGCTTCTCGTGGGAAGGTAATTATATCTTCATTGACCCTTACATGGTCCCCCACCCCCAGAGGTGGGGGCTCTCTGCCTCACCATGTGACATCTCCTTTCGGGATGAGCTGCCTGTCACCTTGCCAAGGCCTCCTCTCCATGGCCGCGTTTTCTAATCAGTTCACATGATTGAGCTTCCACCAAGTGATGCTTTACTTAATTCCTTTCCGCCTGTAGGGTGTGAGGCTTGGAGGGGCTCTCGTCAAACTTTGGAGGGCTCTGTCAGTTTGAAAAGAACATGACCTTTAAATTGTATCAGTATGTTTGCTGGTGCATAAGGGAAAGGAAAAGGTTTGTCCTGATGGAAAACCACTCAGACTAAGGAGTAATTCAGAGGGAACCATCCCAGGAAGGTAATTTGTTTATACATAATGTGCTAAGGCAGGGGTAGGGTGGGGAGGACGACCTCTTACCTGCTGGATAAGAAAGGCTTGGGAGTTCACATCTGAGGACACTTAGCCTATGTTAGGGTATTTTTCTTTCCTTGCTCCTCCCCTTTGAGTCAAAGAGCTGGCCATTCTCTTATTAGAATAGGTAAACCAGTGTACCACTGCTGGCTGCAAGTGAGGAACAGACTTCAAGCAAAAATGTACTTCTATGGAGCAGTTGGCTCTGGAGTTGAATTGTCAGCTCCTCCAGAAGAATTAGCAGGGGCTTTTCTGAACTGTGTAACCAAATTAGGAAGGGGAGGGTTGGTTTTGAAAGAGTTTACTAAAAACTACTTTTTGGCGGAGATCAGGGCATCTATTTTGATTTTCTTTAGAAAGATTTGTTAGAAGAAAAAGAATTCAAGAGTTCCATCTGTTTTATACACAACCCACCCACCTCCACATTTGTGGATCATGTATAGTTTTCATTGTGTTTATTTGTATACTTTTTAAAAAAGTTACATGACTTTACATTTAGGAAAACTTTTAAGTGTGACCTTTCATGTCAGGGTTTGTTGCTATCCCCCGCCCTTTTTTTCTAGTGAAAATATTTTGATTTATAATGCAGAAAAAGTTATAGAGGTTAGGATAATACACATTTCCTGGTTTCAGGAGGTGACCAAAAATAATCATGTCAGCTTGGAGCTCACATAGAGTTGTTTTATTTTTATTTGTGACATCTTTATCTTTCAGAATCAAGAAAGCTGCCCACATTGTCATGCCTCATTGCTGAGGGAGGAGAGATGACTAGTCCCATGGAACAGAGGGAGTGTTTTCAGAGATGAAGGCCACCCTACGTCCCTGTCTTAGTCTGCTGCACCATGACGCTGGGATAGAGCACTTTGCTCTTCCAAGGAGGGCTGTGGTGTTTCTGGAGATTAATAATTTTGGAGGGAAAAAACAGGTAGCTTCCTCAGAAGGAACATACATTAAGGAGCAAGATGCATGGTGGTCTCTTATTGATATAAACATATTGTGAATAGACAACGCATTTGCCCTTTGTTGTGGGAAAGAGCACTGAGCAAGTTCCTGACCCTGAGTCCCGTTTATCCTCATGTTGTGAAGCACAGTCATTTGTCAGCTTAGGTGAAGCCCCTGTGCCCGACCGCAAGTAACGATGCTGTGAAGTATTGACTGAGTCTGGGTTCCTAATGCAAAATGCAAAATGGGAATTGAAACATACTTGATGGAATTAAAACATTAGTATTGGCTTTCGGCTCTTGGTTCTCTACCTCCTGTAATAAATGCAGGGAATCTTAGAAACAAAAGCCAGCAGACCAATAGCAAACAGCCAGGCGCCTCCGTGAGGTGGAGGAGGCACAGACCTCACTGCAAGATCTGTGAATTGATTTTCCCCAGTGTGGACTCCAACTGTTTCATCTCTAACTTTGACATACACTTTTCGTTTGTTTTAAGGAGAACGCTTTTATATTTACTACGAGGATGTGAAGACACTGTGATATCTCAGATAAATGAAACAATCCTGATCACCACATTAAGCCATATAAAAGGAATCGTAAGAAAAGTGCCATTAAAAACCTAACGTGTACCCATTCACTCTCTTATTGGTGTTTGTAAGCATGCATATAGGCTGAGCTTTCTGCACTGTGGAGCTCACAACAGTGTGGACTTTGGGTCTCTGGATTCTGCCAAAGACATCCATTGAGTATTTAAGAAGCAGCTTTTTATTGCACATGGGTCTGCAGATGGTCTCTTGGAATCAAATAAATTTAATATTCATCACCGTGTCAGGAACCAAACTGAGTGGTTGTGCCTCTCTGGCCCAGGATGTCCATATATAAGTCCAAACGTGAGACTTCAAGTAGAATGGGATGATTCAGACACCAAAAGTAACCTAGGTATAGTGGCTTTTTTCTTTTTTGTACTGGGGCCACACTGAGCTACACCACCCCCCAGCAGCCCTTTTTTTATTTTGAGACTAGCTCATGCTAATTTATTAAATTGCCTAGGCTGGGCTTGAACCTGTGACCCTCTTGTTTCAGACTCCCACTGGGAGGATAGGTAACAGCCACCGTGCCTAGGTCCAGGCACGGTGCTTTCATGCTCTTCCTTGAAGGTCTCGGGAGATTTTTGTCTGGGCTACTATTACTCTAATGCTCATCAAGGCTCAGCCTGCTTGGACCAGAGAAGCAAAATGGCACCAGAGGGCCATATTTGGGTTCTGGATATATCTGCTCTTTATGTTAATAATGTTTCTAACAGTATCAATTGAAAGCAAAGAAAGTCATGGTAACATGTTCTTTGGCCTGTTCAAATGCTGTAATGTTTCCCACTCTCCTGTGTTGCAGAACTTGGCATTTCTGGTACTGTTGTTCGGTCCCAACAGACCCTCAGCTCTGGAAGGCAAGAGGGTGAATGGGCAGCAAGGAGGTTGGGTGACCATGGGAAGTTTCATCTGGCCCAAATCCATCCACTCAGCCAGTCATTATTTTAGAGGCCTCCCGGAAAGGAGCCCACTACTTGCTGTCCTTTGTGTGCCTCAGGCTGGCCCATTGGAGACCAGTGGACATGGGGTGACTTATTCAGTTATAAACCAGGTTTCTGGCTTTTTCACTCCATGTTTGTTGGCAAAATTTCCCTCTAAGGAGCTCCAGCATTATGGAGCTCATTTGCTTTTTTTCAATCAATAAGATTTTCTTCACTTCCGAGTCCCAAGTTTCCAGGGTTGTGTCTGACCACCCAGCCAGCCATTCCAACCCAGAGTTCATCTCAAGGGAACTGGGTACCTGCAGGGCTGGGAGGCCCTCTGAGCTCAGCCTGTAGAGTTGTCACCTAGTGACTCCAGTCTGAAGAGCTTAGGATAATTTCTGGGAACCTCCACAAGGGTTGGGATTGACTGGTCCCTGGGGCTGGCATATCAGCTTTGGCTAGAGGGTGAATAGTTTGGCTTCTGGAGCAGGGAATATTGTGAAGTCTGAAACTTTCCTGAGACTTAGGCCCCTGCTAGGCGAGGTAAATCTGTGACTCTCCAGACACATTTTGAGTGAATTGGTTTCAGCTTTCACAAAATGCTAATGTTGATATTGTTTATGTCTGGTTGCATTGTTTTTCACTTTAAAATTACAGCTTTAGTATATTAAGCTAATTTCATAATACTGTATTAACTTAATATTCCATAAATCACACATGTCAGATTGCATTGTTACGGATGCACAAAGCCCAAATTTACGACTCAAGCTCTCCAAACACATGTACTCATAATTTGCTCCAGCGAGCCCTGTGCCACCATATAGGGTTAAGGAATTATACATTCCAGTGCCAGGTACAGATCATGCCACGCTTTCCCTCTCTCTGCAATTGTTCTCCATACAAATTGAAACAATATATTTCCAGCCATTTTCATAGTTGTAATTGCTAGCAAAAATCGTAATACCGTGAACATATTTTAAACACCTGCACTTTGGGTTCAATTCGTTTCTTTAAAAAGCGGTTTCCTTCTGAACAAGGTTGAGAAAGCTCACCAGTGGTAGCAATCACAGGATGTGCTTTTCCTGGGGAAGATTATAACTTTTGACTTGGAAGGATGAAGGAAAGAAAGTGGCAGAAGGAAGCTGGCTTGTTTCTCTCTCTCTGTCTCTGTATCTCTCTGCCTCTTTTTCTCTGTTTCTCTGCCTCTCTTGCCTCTCTCTTCCTCTAATCCCTTAGCAAAAGGAATTTAACTGCAGCAGGACTGGATTTTACATGTTCCCTGGTCCTCTTGCAGGGTGCAAAGTTCTGTGCTTAAGCCTGGCTTGCTGGTTCCAGGGAACAAAGGGATGTTCTCTGTGGGGGAAATGTTGGTAGACTGGGGCAGTTGAGAAGCCTCTGTAGGTTTTTAAGCACACTGTCTAATCGGGCTCTGACAAGTCCATTGTAAATCAAAGGTCTGGTAAGTGGGGATGCCAGAAATGTTTGATCTCCTTCCAAGCCTTGAAACAACTTGCTTATTTTTTCTGCAGTTTGGCTCCTCACTAAAATAAAACATTGCGAGATGAATGTTCTGACGGGTCATTGTGTGTCAAGCTGTCACTCTGTAATGGTTACATATTTCAGCTGGATTGAGGTGGTGCCGGTTGGGGGAGGTCTGGGAGAAAGAGAGAGGGAGAGAGGGAGGATAAGGAAGGAGACAAAGAGTAACAAGATTTCTGCTTTCTCCTTGTGGCTGATCTTCATTTAAACCAAACACTTGTCATGTTCAGGGGAAGTTTTATAAATTTTTAATGATATTGGGTACAACTGGTGCTTTGAAATTTGCTGTACTTTAATTTTTTCTTCGTTAGCAAAGGTTCACTAATGCATTGAAGTGCTAAGAGCGTATCCTAGGGATGCCACGATAATTGTGTTGTTAATAATATTGTGGCACTAGTAATGTTCTCCTGGTAATCAAGGCATGAGATTTTTTTTTAATATATTCAGTTATTACACTGCATCTCGTACAAATCATGTCAATTACAATTGCCAGCCTGTGACAGTTAAAATAATTGTATACGTTTTCTAGAATTTTCCATTGGCTTGGCTAATCAAGCTAAAAAAAAATCAACACATTATTTGCATTAATTTTGTTTCTAGTCTATTTCCACTCCTAAATCATTTGTCCATCTACTTCAAAAGGCAGAACAGTAAGTATTTTAATAATAAATATACAAACACATTCACACCAACCTAATTTAAGAATAGTTCTATGGACCTAGCAAGACAGAATCATCTGGTAAGAATGTTTTGTGTGAGTGGGTTTATGACTATAAGTAGTGTGCATGCATGCTGATACCACATTCACACTGTACACGGCTAGGATACATGGAGCTATGTATGCATAGACAACTATTGTTTAGCATTTTCTATTTCTGTATTCAGTCTGTAGTTCTGTCTAGGTCAGGGAAATTGAGTGATTTTGATCTTTCCTTTTCGGCTCACTGAAATAGCTCAATATTCCTCTGCACCAGGAAATGATGTATGGAATACTTTGTAGAACGGCACTGCAAATTTGCAGCTTAAACACTAGACTTCCACCTCTATGAGCTCTACCTTTCCTGACCGCCACGAAAGATTTCTTTATTTGGAACTAAAATAGCTAAACACTCAAAAAGTACTGAACATGTGAAACAGACTGCACCCGGAATCCCTTGCGGTGTCTCAGCAAATTTCCTCAGAGCCTGCACTTTCTCTCCTTCACCGAATAGCCCTTCTGGTCGCAGTGAAGAACCAAGAAAAAGGAGGGCTTTCGGTTAAAGATGCATTTTGAATGAGGGCCTCCATGTGCTCAGGAGAAGGGGAAGCGATTCTGAGAGTCTCACTGGAGAGCTCTGGCTGTCATTTGACGTGGGGCAATGGGGCAGGAAGCCTCTTCAACAGACCCTGCAGAGTGTCTCAGCTGGGTCTGTTTTGCTTTGGAAAGCAAGCAGATAGCATCACAGTCTCTCAAGGAGCACTTGAACAGGGAACGTCAACTCTTGGAAAAGAGTATTTGCAAAAAGATCTCAGAAATGACAGGTGGACATGATAGGATTATTTGAGAAATTATTAGACAGCTTGGCAATATTATTTAGGGGGCAATAAACTCCCTGATTCTCCAGGCTTTCTTCACCAAACATTTCACCTTCTTCACTCTCTACACCCTTCTAAGCCATGTTGATGGTGTCTAGATTTTGCATGAAGATCCATGGCTACAGGTTAGAGGGATCAGGGCAACAAGATATTTTTCCCTCCTTTTTAATGCAATCATATTCTCTTAAACATGGCTTGAACAAATCATCCCTCAAAGCGTAGAATTTATTTTTCAACTTTGCCTGGAGTTACAGCGGCAAGAACAGATTTTTTCCCTCTCTCTGGCCCTTTGAGTCCTGACCATACAGAACGGATGGCTTTAGAACTGTACACGGACAGGAAAATCAATGCATCATACCAGGAGGCTGCAGGGGTTAGGTTCCCATGTCCATGTCAACAAGGCTATTGGTTTTTTTAATGCTCCAAAGTTATCACTTCCCGGCTGCTAGAGCCACTGCTGTGACTTGTGTGGTCAAACCTTAACAAAAGAATTTCCCTTTGCCCACCGCTCGGTGGCATGGAATTTAATTACTGCACAGAGAGAATTTTTCCAAGTATGACAATCTAAAATAAATAGCCAGGCCCCCAACTGCAGCTGTTCTGGGGGCAATTGTCTGGTGTGGTAGAAAGCCCATGAGGGATTTTGCTGGGGTCCTGGCCACCATATTTGTTTCAGACCTCAGCTTGGTAGCAGAATAGGGTATCTCTGGCGGGGTTTCTGCTACATCTGGGTGCTCCAGGAAGGCAGCTTCCTGCAAAAGAGGACTGGATGGACTTTTTTGGTGGTTTATCATTGTGTTGATTGGAATTGGGGTGGGGGATAGCTGGGGCTGTGGGCAGCATCTTTCCTGCTTTAACTCCTCTGTTAAGGAGATTTCCATTTGTCAGTAGTGTCTCACTAGATGAAGACCATGTAAATTCAAATCATACTTACTGCTATGAGATCTTAGACTGAGTATCCCAAAATGAGATCATGGTTAAGTCTTTGTCAGTTTAATCATTCCAACAACTGCATTTGGTTTACTGAATGGGGAGGGGTCCCCCAGGTGCCCAACAGCAGCCCCAGATGCAGATCTAGATTTTTACAGAATTGCCCAGCTTGTACCCTCCTTTGGTGCAGACCCTACCCAGATGCCAGGCCTGGCAGACCCTGTGCCCTCCTAAAGCGGCCCTCTGATCTGGTTTTGGCTTCACTGCCCCCTCCCCCATCCGCTTTTCCCTGGGCTGTCCTGTCGGCTGTGACACAGTGCTAACGCCACAGTACTGGAGGCCACAGTGAGCATTGCTCACTCGCAGCAGGCGGATGAAAAGGCAGTGCAGATGTAATTTGTTTTCAATGGCTGTTTCAAAAGAATAATTGTGGTGACATTGTGGGATCAATATTATAGATTTTTGTTTTCAAGTACACTGTATGTGTGGTGCTAAGGGGAGGCAGGAAATACAACACTGCAGCCTGAATACAATAAAAATGGATTGAGGTCTGCGGGTATTTGTCGGCTGCTAGCCATCACGGGTTTGGAACATCATTGGTGGGATTACTGGGTTTGTCCTTTGGGTTGGTACTTTATGGGGAATGTGTGCACATTTCCTGTAGTTTTCCTCCTTTGCTTCTTTGGGGACCTGTTTCCTAAATCTGTATAAAGTAAGTGGAGATGTGGTTCCATCAACCAGAACCTTGGCTTTGCTTGCTAACAAGTGGAAGTGGCCAGGGGCAGCATGCTGTGTGCACTGGAGACGCGGCGTGAAGATCTATGAAGGGGCTGGATATTTTCACAAGAAACAGATAACTCTTAATTCACATCTGGGGTAGGGTGACACAGATAGCTGTGTATTCCTGCAGCTCTTCATGTGGGGCTTCTAAAAGACGAGTCTCCTCTAAGTGTGCATCTCGGTGGGTGGATTCAGGGACTTTTGTGGATGTGGGAGCTAATCTCAGCCTCCCCTAGGAGTGAGTGCCTTAGGCTGCTGCCTCCTCCTCGGATAGGTGAGCACACTCTTTAGGGAAGCAATGTGCTCCAGGAGCTTGTTGAGCATAAGGACTTGCACTTTAAAACCCCATGGACATTAGATGCAGTGATCAAGGCCTCTCAGGTTAAGGCAGGTTTCCTGGCTTAGGGTAACTAGACAAAAATGTAGAACCTAGGGCGAAAATTATATGAACAAAGAATTAGTAATAAAGCTGAATAAATGTAATGAGAGGTGAAAGAGAGCCTGGTGCATACATTCCTCCTTCATCTTTTGTAATTAGACCTTGAAAGACATGGAAATCCTGGCAAAATATCTTTTTAGTTGCTGGCTTCCAATTGTAAGTGAAAATGATTTGCTTGGTTGGTGGTGGTGGGTGGGGGGAGATTCAGAGTATCATCAGGTAGACAGCAGAATTTAGAAGGACATCTCTAAGTTAGTTGTCTGTATTCTTGGGTTTTGCATCTTTAGACCTGATCATTTGTGGATAGAAAATATTTTTTAAAAATAATACTTTCAGATGTGGTGATGCACACTTGTAATCCCAGTACTCTGGAAGGCTGAGGCAGGAGGACTGAAAGATCCAGGCCAGCCTGGGCAACTTTATGAGATCCTGTCTCAAAATGAAAAAAAAAAATTACAAAAAGACTGGTGATATAGTTCAGAACAAAGGCTGTGGCTTCAATTCCCAGTACTAGAAAAAAATCATATCTGTACTGAGCATGCACAAGCTTTTCCCCCCCTCTTCATTCTTCCTTAAACCAGTGGTGGTGAACCTATGGCACACATGCAGCAGAGGTATCGTGTTTGTATCATTGAAAGTTCTAAAAGGTTCACCATCACTGCCCTAAACCATTCAAGAACTATTTATATGGCATGCACATTATATCTGGCATTACAAGCAATCTAGAGATGTCTCAAAGTATCCAGCTAGGTGTGCACAGGTTCTATACAAAGCCTATGTCATTTTATATAAAGGGCTTGAGCATCTTTGGACTTCAGTGTGTGTGGATTTTGGTACCAATTCCCCTGTTATACTGAGGGTCCATTGCATTTTGTTTGGAAATCGCAATGTCTTCTTTTTATTGTTCGCTTTTGCTTTTTAATGGAGGAAAAAATGTGAAATAGGCAGAGTTCCACAAAATTCTAGTTCTATATTTTTTCAAAAGTGAGAATACCCAGCAACACTTGACCCATATCCCGTGTGGCAGGTGGGAGGTCTCCACACCTTCTCCAGTCATCTGTCCCCTCACACATCCATGCTCAGCCCCATAAGCATTTGACCTTGTTGGCCCCATTCTTTAGCACACTGCAACAGTGAGGGAACTGGACTGTTCCCCCTTGTAAGACCCACATATCTGATGTTTTTGTTAATTTAGCAGAATGGTAAATGTCTGGGGTTCATTTCCTAGAGGTGGGTTTTTGTAATTCTACTAACCACAGACTCTGATTAGTAAATATGAACTTATCAGCATCCTGTGCCTTCTCGGTGTGTGCACCTGTGTGATAAAAGCTGTCTGGGAGAAATAAGAGCCAAAGCATTGACACTATGAAACGTAGCCTGATGTTTGTTTGTAGTTCCTCAGGATTTAGTTCAGTAAGCACTCTCCAAACTCCTTGCTTGAGATTTGGTTGAGAGCAAATGCCTTCTCTCGAGGAGCTCATAGAGTAACAGGAAAAGCATAGATTATTTACGTAAGATGAAAACTCAGATGCCTCTTACTGAGTTCCTATGGGGGTACTAGGCTTAGTGACTACCTTTATGTCATGAGACAAGAAAAATCTTCAAAAAGAGGGAGCAGTAATGAAAACTGCAGTTATGTGCGTCAGTGGGCTTGCATCTAGAGAAATTAGCATCATATTCACCAATTTAATAGGTATTTATTGTCAACTGGGAGTTAGGCATTGTACCAGGTACTGGAGCTATAATAGTGAGCAAAATAGACATTACCCAAACAGTGACATAAATACATACTTCAAACTAATAAGGGTTCTGAGGAAAGGGTGCACAATGCTATGCTCATATAACAGGACTCTGATCAGGTCTGGGGAAGAGCAAAACCTTCTGTAAAGAGGACATTTGGTCTGAAGGTTGAAAGATGAGTAGAGAAGATAAGAACTTCCAATGCAGAGAAATGAGCTTGTGAAAGGATCTGACATGACAGAAAGTGTCATACTCATGAAACTCAAGGAAGGCCGTGTGGCTAAAGCAGATGTGAAAGGCAGGAACATGTAAAGAGGAGCTTTAGAGGTAGGTATTAGACCAAGAAGGACCTCATGGCCCAGGTTAAGACCTTCGATCTTTATTCTCAGACAGACAGGACCTGAGAAACACTGTGTGCACACAGGGTGACACAAACAGACCGGTCTTTTATCCTAAGTTGACTTGAGCAGGAATCAGATTCTAAGCCTCAGAAATCTGCATGGAGAATATTTGGTAGAGCTGAGGCCCTTGGGATGAATTTTTCTCTCTTTTCAGTGTTTCACATCTTCTAGGACTGTTGTGTAGCAGTTATCTATGTGCAGCTAATACTCATATACTAAGCCGAGAACCAAGCTTGGCCTTTTTCCTTCCTTATCTGTTGGTCATAAATGTCCGTATGGTCCCATAGGTGTTATCTAATAGAACAAGGTTGGTGTAAAAACAATGGATGACATGGATCTACCACCTTATGCAGCTTCCTTGTGCCCTGTCACCCCAATCACGCCAGTCCTAGATGAAATCCTTCAATTTCACAACTTCTAGGTTACTTAGGGATCTATCTGGCCTAATGCTCTGACAAATCCTACTTCACCATATGGTAAACTGATCTTCCACAGGTAAGCATTTTGTTTACACTGGGGTCCAGGATTATACCATGAACTGTTTTTGCTTTGTTCACTCTTAGATAGTAATACTTCCTTAGGGTATAAACTGATGTATTATTTTCCCTTCCTGGGTGTATTCCATGTCTGCTAGGTCATGAGGGATTGTCTAGATCCTGACCCACTGCAGAGCACTTTTTTGATCTGTGTCCCTTTCAAAGCTGACAGACATTCTTGTCACTCAGTAAATGAATTGAAACAAGGTTCTGAAGTGAAGAATAGCTGCCTTCAGAACCCATGGGGACCTACCCAACTGAGTGCTTTCATTTTATTTGTCAGAAATGTGAGATGCCATAATTTGTCCTTTCCTTTGGGTGGGATACCCTGGCATGCCTTTGATCACTGGAACCTTAAAAACATTGTTGACTTAGTGGATCTCTGAGTTTTCTTAGAGTTAACCTCTCATGCTCTGCAGTGCATACATCTTATCAAGGCTGTCCACTGTCGTCCTTCAGAATTTGTCTCATTTTTTGTAAGGGATCAAACTGGCAAAAGCAATGGGATATCATGGGAGCAACCACCATTCCCCCATATACATACTTACAGCCTTGGATGGATGCAGCAGCAATTTCAGAGACTTCCTCTTGCCCTTCTGTACTCTGATGATTCTTACCCAAAGGTCCAAAGGATGAACTTGGAGAGCTACCAAGGTCTAAAGTATCAATTTCATTGATGCATTTTGGGTAACTGAAGATCACTACCAAGTGGATCTCCTTAGAGCTGGATCTGGGTCAAGATTCCATTTTTTTTCTTGGTTCCTGTGTTTGAACATGAGAGTCATTTTTTCTAGGAAGCAGAGGAGGATGAGTATTGGGAAGAAGGTATAGATATTGAATACAGGGGGCTGAGTCTATTTTGGGTCTCAGCTTCAGAAGGCTACAGAAGGTTAGATGAAGTAGCCTGAGTTTTCCCACTGTGTGGAACGTAAAGATTGCATTAAGTACATTATATTTATATATTATATGGGTATATATGCATTAACTTATAGGGAGTTACATATATGAAAATTATTCCCTTGCCAACTTATCATGTTTGAATATTTGGTGTAGTTTTAAAACAAACAGGTGGAAGGCCTTTGGGTAGGAGTTGAGATAAATTTTCCGTACAAGTATGGCTTAGAAACTCGCAGATTGTTTTAGTATTATCTTCTTCAAAGTCAGGTTAGTGTTATTTCCTTATTCCAGGACTATCAGAAGGGGACAGCTCCTTGCAGAGGAACTAATGGGATTTGTCCACTTAGCTTATTTCTCCAGCTGACTTCCTGCTTTAGGCAGAATAACTCAACCTTTGAGGTCTTAACAATGTACATGACTGTGTGAGCTATGAATTCAAGGGAGTCACTCAAACCTCACCAATCTGTACCAGAGGAAAATGTATGACACTATCTTACCTTCTGGTCTGACAATTTCTATTATATTTGTAGAATAAATACCTTCATGCTTTCATCTGACTAAATATTGATATTCTTTGGGTCAGAGGTACCTCTTTAAAGCTTTATATAATCTTGCTTAGTACCCTCAGTTAATTTTCTCTATGTGGGGTAAGGGTACTGCCTTAGTGGACCTCATTCATAGCATCCTATAGGTCAACAATGAAATAACCTCCAGGTTCAAGAGTTTTCCAACCAATAGTTGTTTTTGACTTGACCAAGAACACCATGGATGAATTTTTTAAAACTGTTGCTATAATAAAGTTCACAAATTCAGGGGTTTCAGAAACACAAATGTAATATCTTGTTGAATTAGCAAGCTAGGATACAATACCAAACACCCACAATTTAAATGAAGAGAGGTTTAACTTGGTTTATGATTTCAGGGTACTCAGTCCATGACTGGTTTGCTTGAAGGTAGGAGCATCATGATGGAAGAGTGTGGTGAACAAAGAGGTTTGCTCATGGCATCCAGGAAGCAGAACAGGAGGACAATGCGAGTGAGAAAGGGGCCAGGGACTAGATATAGACTCCAAGATCATTCCTTGATGCCCCAGACACACTCAGAAATGTATTTTATTAATCCCCTAGGTGGCTCTGAAGCCCATCATGTTGACAATGTAGTTCAGCTGTCATATTTAGAGTTCTGTCAGTCAGATGTTCTACACAGGTTCCACCAGGCTAAACTCAAGGTGTGAACAGGGCTCTAGGAGAGAACTGCTTTCTTTGTACTTTCTACCTCCTAGAGGCTGCCCTTATGTCTTGACTCCTTCCTTCTTAAAAGCCAACAAGATTTCTTGCTTCTGATGCTTTTAGCTCTTTGATAAAACATGGGGAAAGTTTTCTTGCTTTAATAATTCAAATGATTAGTTTGTGCCTACCTGTGTAATTTAGGGTCATGTTCTTATCTCAAAGATTCATAACCTTAATCACATTTATCAGGTCCCTTCTGCCATGTGACATAACATATTTACACATCCAGGGTTAGAGTGGGGATATTTTGAAGGCCATTATTCTGCTTGCCACAGATCATAACATATCAACTAGGGAACCTAAATTCTAATCTCTAACTTCCCACTCATTCTACAGCTCTTTCTGAGACATTTTTAACAGATGCGCAACCAGGCATGGATGGAACAACCTGCTATCATAAGCTCGCTGCTGCTTGAAGCTGCTCACTCTGAGCAGGCTGCACTAGCCATTCCTTTCAGCATCTCTTTAAATTGCTTTTCTCATCAAATATGAATCTGAAATTTTGTACAATGAATACAGCAAAAAGTTTCCTCAACTAGACTTTTGCTCAGTCATACAGAACCCTGTTCCAAACAATAGTATGTTTGCAAATAGGTTCTGAGTTTGAATTTGGATTTTTTTCTAGCAGACAGAGAGTACAGGAGGTGTCCTTCTGGTAATGAGCAGCGTGTTAGCCAGCCTTCCATTGTTATGACAAAATACCTGAAACAATCAACTTGTAAAGAAGAAAGTTTCATTTTGGCTTACAGTTCAGAAGTTTCAGTACCAAGTCCTCGTGAATCAGTCATATCTCAAAATTCTTCGTTTGAACACTGCTGTGTTAGGGATGAAACCATCAACAAATGAAGCAGTCTGAATCCAAATCATAAGAAACTGATAAAAAGCTGATTTAGCCCATAGCTTTGATTAGCTTCCTAACTTTGGAAAAGCCAGAGAATTAGTGTCCCGTTCACATGGTTTTTTCAATTATTTATTCACAGATATGCAACCTATCGTATCCTCAGATTATATACCCATAGAGTCAACCAATCACAAAATAAAAATGCTGAAAATCCCAAAACATTGTGTATGTTTTGAACATACACAGTCTTTTAAAAAAAATCTTGTCATTATCACTTGAAGAATGGAATATAACAACTATTCACATAGAATTGACATTTTATAAATATTATAAGTAGCCAAGAGATGATTTAAAGTACATAGGAGGAAATATATACACTAAGTGCAAATAAATAGCCATTTTGTATGAGCGACTTGAACACCTGCAGATTTTGGTGTCCATGTGAAGTGGATCCTAAATCCTGTCCCTTGTAGGTATAGAGGAATGACTGTATGCATTAAACTGCTGCTATGTGTTCAGCACTGTTCTCCATGCTAAGAAATGGCAGTGAAAAAAATCCTGTCTCTCATGGACCTTATGTCCTAACGCTGGGCATGGAATGAGAATTAAGAAACAAGTAAGTCCATATTGTAATATCTCCAAGATCTGGGCACTAAGAAGAAAAGTAAAGCAAAATAAGGGAATAGTGGTGAACCGTGGGGCTGTCAAGAAGCCCCTCCTCTCTGGGGAGGTGGTGTTGAGTAGAGAGAACGAAATGGTGGTGGAAATGGATCAGTGGTACCTATCTAAGGCTGGAAAGGATTATGGTGCACAATTCTGAGACATGAACCACAGTGCATTCATTCTTCATTTTCCTATGTTCTCCTCCTTCCCCTGATGCCCTGCTGCTGGCCCTCCTTCTAGCTCAGGTGTGACCTCTTGATTCTCTGCTGTAAGAGAAGGGTTCCAGAGAAGAACAAAAGGGCAAAGGAAGCAATACTTTCTGAGGTCTTGGAATAGATATTATGATGCATGGCAAAGAGTTTTTGAGTTGTGAGAGCCAGGTCTTATGATTAACAGTCCTGAGGAGCTCAGAGCCTGAAGTTTATACCTCACACATAGATATGGAAGGAGAGAAAGAAGCAGCCAGTCCTCTGGGTTCCGGGTGAACATTCCTTGGAATGTTGGGGACGGAAGAGAGGGTTAGAGTATTTCTGTAGAGTGGATATTGCAAGTATCCATTGTTTTAAAGGTTTATTTCCAGGGGTGGTGCTCCTGGGAGGCAGTGGGACCTTAGGAGGTAGGGCCTAGGGTGAAGTTCTTTGTTCATTGGGGGTGTGTCTTGACAGGGGCTATGGGACCAGTCTCTTCCTTTTTCTCTTTGCTGTTTGGCTCCTTAAGGGAAATGTTTGCTTTTCCACATGCTTTTTGCCATTGCCATCTGGCATCGCCACTAGATGCCTAAAAGTAATGTAGCCAGCTGACCATGGACTGAAATCTCCAAAAAGCAGGAGCTGAGTAAACTTTTTATGCTCGTTATGTTACAGGAACTTTGCTATAGTAACCCAAGCTAACTAACACAAATATGTCCTTTAATTTCCATGACAATAATGTGTGGTAGGCATTGGTACCTAAAATTTGGGTAATATTTGCAAAGGAAATCTCTTGCAGATGGCTTTATAGACACTATTTTATATATCTCCCCAAAACCATGATCCTAGATTCCAGCATGTCTTAGCTTTGCCTTAACTTCTGCCTTCAGTGTCTATAGGGAGTTTTCTTCCCACCCAGGATCTCTGCATGTCACGGGTTCCCTAATAGAATCATCAAGGTTGATTTGAGCCAACATGATCTGGCAAACAGAGAGGATGGATTGGTCTCATTAGTTATCTCATTGCCTAGAAAATGCATCTGAGATATTTCCTTTGGGCTGGTTAACTTCAAACATGAAAGAGCTCATTGGATAGGAAACATCTGAATGTTTTCAATTTGCCATGGTCCCTCTGACTAGTGCAGGGACTTCCAACCATGGGGGTTGAGGCCCCAGGGTGTCCCTGCACGTTCCCTCTATCAGGCCAGCCTCTCTTTCTTTAGTGTGAGCACAGTTCTGTCTGCAGGAGGCTGAGCCCATCCCACATTGAAAGTTAGTGTATTAGCTTAACAGTCAGAACGCTTAGGAATCTGCTTCACAGGAAAGTTTGTAATATAACGGGGAGAGGCCAGTGATTGCAACTCTGACTAATAGGGATCGAATCCCAGTGTGGCAGTCAAAACAGCTGGAAAACCACAACTCCTGTTCGATGAGGGATTGGGCAAATATCTTGATGCAGAAAAACTGCATGCGCACCCTGGTAGAAATTATACTTTTATAGTGATTTTTTACATCCAAACATTACTCTTTGAGGACGGTCATATTTTATGAAAACTTTTATTAACATTTCAAAATGACCTTCCTCTCATGGTGGGACTATCAGTCCCAGGAGCCATAACCTATTTAAAACATTTTTATCTTTACAAACACAATAAAGTAAGCTGTCTTCGACATAGATTTGTAGATCTCATTAGAGATCCTTTTTAAGAAGGTAGTGCATCTCTGGGGAAGATAATGACAGGTTGTAATCTTTGTGTGCAAAGTTTTCAACGTGAACACGTGGCGCGAATGGATTGTTTCATCTTTTAGGCATTGTTGTCACCAGATTTGCTTTGTAATTGTGCTGGTATTCAGTGGGGATGGCTAGAGCTCTGGTTGCCCCAAAGAGGTCAAGAATATTGGATGAGATGGAGCTGGTGGTCCACCTGGGCAGCGACTTGCCTCAGCTGGGCTATCTGATCTGAACTGAAGACCTGAAGCCTGCCAGAAGTGCAGAAAAGCTTACTTGAAGACCAGAGACAAATGACACCTTTTCTTTGATTAAATCCTTCTGTCTTTTGTGTTGTAAATGAGGCTTTTCCCTTGGGGAGAGAGTGGCTGAGGTGGCTGTGCAGGGGGTGATTTTTCAGAAATGCTACCTCCAGTGGGCCAGCATTCTAAACCCTGGCTGCTTAAATGGCCTTTTTATGCAGAGAGATAATGGCAGCTTGCGCATTGCTATATCAGGCCTATTTTCTGTGGAACGGTTGCATTCAGGGCACTTCTAATTTGTCAGGAGCAATGCAGACCATCTCTCCGGGAGTCCGCTGAGGAGGACATCATTTCTCCAGGAGCTTTGCCTTGGGTCACTGTGCAGCACAGCTCACACTCCAGCACATCATGCCCCTGTTGCTTCTACCTCGCGGGGACATGCTGATTTATTAGGATTAAACAAGTCATGTCCTCCTCCTGACTCAGTCACAGGGTGAGCACGGCCCCCACCCCCACTTTCTTGCCCCTTTTCTGTAGAGACAAAGACAAGAGAAGGGTCTCTTCACAAGTACAGTCTCACCGATGATTGTGGATAAGAGGCATAGCTGGTCCTTGAAGAGGGCTGGGACACTGGACAGGCTGTGGGGGTGGCTGTTCTTCTGTTCTTCTAACCAGGAGATGACAAGTGAGACTGCGGGGTTCTGCACAGTAAGAGAGAAGAGACTGAAGGCAACAGTTGAATACAATCACTTTCACCCATATCTCAGTGGGGACAAAGTTCCAGGGAGTTGCGTTGTTGAATTTCCCCAAATGTTTGTCTTGTAACAATTTTAATAGCATTTCTGCTCAAGTCTTTTTCTTCTAGGAAAGGCATTTAACAAAGCATTGCTAGAGCTTCATAGTATTTTAAAGCTTTTTATTGGGCATGGATTCATTACATTATTATTATTATTATTTATCTTACATAGTCTTATTTTTGCCTCAGTTCCCCTCTCTATCAGCTCACCTCTTCCCAGATGGCCTTCATCCCTGAGGTCCCAGGACACTTCTTCAGCAGTAGAGTCAGAAGGCTCACAGCATGGACTGAGGCCCTGCTCTGTCCCCCAGCAGCTCTGTGACTGTGGCCAATGACTGAACCACTTGTGGGACAATTATGAGACCCACCGTGGGTTCATCATGGAGACTAAACAAGTTAACACGCATACAACTCTGTGTAGTGCTTTGTGCATGGTAAGCCTGTGCCCAGTGCAGATTTGTCATCATTGAATGTTGCTCGGGCTCTTTCCAGCTCAAGTGACTTCTTTATCCTGGTGGCCCTGTCTCCTGCAGGCTTCACTTTACTGAGACCTCAAGAGTTTTCTTACCACTCAGGCTATTTCACGCCAGCCATGGTGCATATAAGAACCCAGCCATAGGAGCTAATTCCAGGAGGATCATGGAGGTGGGGGATAAGGTTTGTGAAATCTTAACCACACTGCATTCTCAGCTGTACCTTGCATAATCAGGCCTGATTTCCTAATAAACCCTTGGCTGCAGAATGAGTTTGAAGTTCTTCTAGCCAGATGTCAGATGGAGCTGTTGGCTTTTGTCTTTGAGGAAGATTAGAATCTGGCAGGCTCCATTTCAGGGCTTTGTGTGTACAACACCAGAGAGTCCTAAACGAGGTTGTAGGCCTGCATCCTGGTGTGGTGCCCACCTTGTTTATGTCTTGCTCTGTTCATTGGTGTGATGCTCTTTACCTCTTCTTGAGTCTATTTTTGCACACCTCCACACCCATATAGTAGTGGATTTTCCAATCTACAGATACACTTTGAAGGCCTACTGTGTGCACAAAGGCTAAGGAGGTAATGTACTTTTTTCCATCTGTCTTAGGTGCAGGCTGGCCAAGAACAGGGGTATGTTCATTAAATATTATTTCCCTTGGCTTTATTCATTCTGGGTAAGTAATAAACTTGACTGATGCCTCACTCTTGTTAGGAAAGATTGGTCTAATAAGAGCATGAGGCCCAATTCCTAGGTTAACTTTCTTAGAAGGAATTTTAGAAAATAATTTGGTGTTTTGTCTGAACAAGTTAGACTGAAGAGTTTTTGATTTGGTCTCGTAATCCAGCAGCTGGGAAACTGTTGCCCACCCAACTCAGACTAATTTTAAAGTCCTTCATCCTGGATTCTGCTCAGCATACCAACCTTAACCCTACATAAACACAGTGAGGTCAGGGGTGGTGGTGTTGCAGGGTGGAAGACAAGAAGACAGATGTGTCCTTGCAGGAACTTGTGCGACTATCAGGGCCATGGTGATGGTACAGAAGGCACAAAGCTGTCACTGTTCACATCACAGAGACCAGCAACACCTCTCCTGGGAATGGAACTGACAGACCTTCCCTGGCAAGGGGTGTGCATCTCTGGGGAGCCACAGAGCACAAGGCACAATCTTGCCTTGATCACAACTCTTGTGATGCTCCCTGAATCATGCTGTCTAGGAAACCATTTAAACTGATGAGAAGAGAATACAGCATTTGATAATGGTTGTTTTGTTTTAAGACACATGCATTAAAAATACATCTGAAATCCAGGGCACAAAGGATCCAAATAATATTATTAAATTTCTTGTTGAAGATGGTCCCATGGGACAAACTGGCTCCACTCTTTAGGAAAAACTTGCTGAATTTGACTTGTTGCATGAACGAAGCATCTTTTGTTTATTTCTCTCTCTTTTTTCTTTTTTTTTCATTTCCCACTTTCCTACTTCTCCTGAGGAGACAAACAAATCTCCAAAGGATTATTAAGTTGCAAATATACCAGAGCCAAAAATAGAAGATGGAGCCTTATAAACATTTTGCATATTTTGGTGTAATTTGTTGAAAATAGTACAAAATATGCTCGCAGTTGGCATCTAGAATGCAAATATTAGGAATCCAATCCCCTGATACATTATGGTTTTTCAACAGTATAGTGTGGGCTCATCCAATAGCTATTGTGTGACTTTGTAGTTTGTTGGAGTGTGAATAATATCGGTGACTTGTTTACACAGTGTATTAGGGAGATACACGTCGCCAAGTGGTATTAGCTTCTCTGGAGACTCCAAGGGACAAAAGCCTGGAGAGGAACTCAGGGAAAAACAGATACATATATTTTTAACATCACTGATGCTCTTTGCTTTTCTGAGCTATTTCCTTAAAATAAAAAAGCAGGTGTCGGGGGGATGCAAGTGTGTAGGGGGGCTTTTGTCTTCCAGGAAGCGGAGGCTAAATGTTGAGGCTTAAATGAACATGTCTGCATTTGTTGTGTGAGCTGATGGTGATCTTTCCCACCCAGAGCGTCACTGGTTTTACGGCTGACTATAAATTCATCTTCCCCATCCTCTGACAGGTGAGAGGCGGCTCTCTGCTGAATGGGGGCTCCCACTGTACATCTGGCGCCCACCTCGCAGGTGAGCCTTTCTGCTCCTAAATGACGACTGGTAAGAAAAACAAGATGTCTTTCTTGGTTATAAATTTAACTCTTCTATGATTAGTCTGGGCAATTAGGACACCCCTGGGGTTCACTCTATGGCAGAGACACAAGCTGGAAGTCTGATTAGCTCAGGTCTCTTGATGCTTGTTCCTGGTAGTAAATGCTTGGCACATATAGTATTGATTTTCATTTAGATATCTTAATGTTTCCAGACAATCCCTGCAGATGTGGGCTGAACTCAGATCTGCGGGAGCACCGGTCTGCAATCTGCAAACATTTTTCTTGCCACTTTGTTTCATTTTTCCTAAACTTAACTGATTTGAAATCGAGAGATATAAATGAAAAATGCCGAGTTGGCCAATCAATCACGGCCTGCACAAACATCGCCACTGCCCTTTCCTAACATCCTATTACCACCGGGTAGTTGGCTAGTCAAACAGGAATAAAAATTACACTGCAAACATCATAAGTTAGGCTTGATTTGTTGAGCAAGTAGCCTGACAATTCGGTAAGAGTTATATACCTCAGCTTCGCTGAAAATCAGGCTTGTTATGGCTCTGGTACGTCTATAAAGATTGTTCATTTCATATAAAACAGCTACCTGCACTGAACACCCTGAAAGGAAGAATGATGCTGGTTATAAATATAGAGGAAAATCTATTTGTCTGCCCCTTCATGCTGTTAGCAAGTCACACGCAGCGGCCCTTTGGTGATGCTAGGCAGCAGGGGGAGTTCTCTGCGGCCACCTTCCCCTCTGCCAGGCCGGCCTGGATTGAAGCGTATCATCTCTCTTTGTCATCTGAGATAAAGCAGTGAAGTGTGACCGGTGCCACTGCCTTGCTCTCTGCCCACCAGGGGGACGCTAATGATATTGAAAAACTAGACGGCATCGCATTTAAACCAAATGTGAGGGGAAGGCTGTCTGTTGGCCGGCTGGGCTGGATAACAGTTAACGTCAGAAAAGATAAATAGAAATTATTAGAATGGGTTTGGAAGGGATTTTTTATAGGGCAGGGTTGTATTCGTTTAAAGATACATTATTGGACTGTTATATCTGATTTCAAGCTGCTGGGTAATTAAAATGACTAACGTCCCTTACTCATAGAGTTCAATTCATTAAAGTTTTAAGCACCCTTTGTGCTCAGAACGGAAGGAAGGAGAGAACATCCATGTTGACTCATGCCAGGAGTCATTCAATTCGGCCCTCTGTTTATTTCCTCTGATCTTTCAAACCACAGTGTCCATTTCTAAGCTGCGGGGCACACTGGGTACAGTGCATCAGCCTTACACACTCACCCTGGAGATTGCCTTGCTCAGGGAGTGGGAAGGAGGGATTTGAAACAGAAAAATTGAAAAAATCCTGCTAAGCACTGACTAGTTATTTCCAGCTGCTGGTACCTAGGGACTCTGCGTTCTGGGAGCTCAGCAGCGATGGCGGAAACGTGGTTAGGGCCTCAGGTATGCATGTCAGTGGAGGATCAGTGCATGGACTTGCATCTTGCAAACATGCTAGAAGAATCCACAAATTTAGTTCTTGTGATTCTCTAGAAAAGAAGCACATATATCTTCTTGTGTTCTTATTTTAATTTTACATCGATGAAACATGCAGCAATAGGTTGGTGCATAAACAGGACATTTTAAAGAGTGTGCTCATGATGGCAGAATAAAATGCTGGTCTTTAGGGTACACTCATCTTTGCAAACTTGCTCCCTAATATTTGAGGACAAAGAAGGACATAAGCTTTACTAATCTCCTACATAAACTTGGGCCATCCACAGAAGTGGTTTGCAATATTCCTTGGAACACAAACTTGTTCTTGAAAAAAGAATGTGGCTTGGTAGTATCATGTTTTGGCAGATTGTGGGGGGAAATGGTGACAGCTCTGCCTAGCTGGGTGATCCAGAGGAGGACAGTTAGCTTCTCTGAGGCTCAGTGTCCTTATCAATGGGGTGCAGCTAGGTCTACCTTCTTTATGGGGTTGTAGGGATTAGAGTGTGCAGTGTGTAAGTGCCTAGCAAAATGCTTAGCCCAGATGAGCTGCTCCACGCATGCTTGTTACCGTGTTAGCACCCATTATGAGGAGAATGACAACACTTACTCCTGGGCTATATCTGAGCCAAGCAAACAACTGAGAACCAGTAGGAGATGTGCAGTGCAGGGCAGGTCACTTCCAGCTCCCAGGAAGGTCCCAGGAATGTGGCCCATGTGGTGATAGAAATTTTCCTAGTTAGTTGAGAGTTCATGAGTAGCACAGACACTCTGAAAAAACCAGATACATTCCGGGCTTCAATTAATTGATTTAATTGATGACAGAGAGATAGAGAAAGACAGAGAGAGACAGAAACAGCGAGAGAGGGAGAGAGAGAAAAAGAAAGAGAGGGGGAGAGGGAGAGAGAGAGGGAGAGGGAGAGGGAGAGGAGAGAATGAATAGATATTGCTACAAAGTGGGTTTCAGGTCTGGCACAGAGATGAATGGCAGGAGAATGAAGAAGGTCCTTTCACAAATATTTAGGGTCCAGGCACTGTGTCTGTGATTCTCCAGTCACTCTTCTGTCCCTGGAATAGGGGTACCTGATATCACTGCTGGTTCACCTATGATTAAACAGTCTTTTCTCTTTTATGACAGGGCTCCCTGAGTAAAGGTCTCTACCTAGCTTGGTAGAAAAACAATGCTCTATATATTGTTGCTTACATAGTGTTTTGTAAGTTGGCCATTTACTTGGCTGGTCCAGCCCAGTCAACTTTAATGTGTGTTTTCTTGGTATAACAGTGACCCTTTCCATGTGTGAAGCTGCTCAGATGCTAATGGATAAGTCACATGATCACCCTGGGCAGTGGGTACTGTGGCACTGTCTCAGCTGAATGGAGCCATGGTAAATTCACAGGCCTGGAGCAGTGACAGCAAAGAATCTGCCTGGGATTATCCATGGGAAGCCAAGGCCATGTTCAGCTACTTGCTTACAGGGCATCAGAAGTAACCAATTTGCTCCCAGGTATGAAATCCACACTCACCATAAGGAAAAGGGGAGCATTACAGAAAATGTCATTCTAAGTGTGTGTGACAAGTATTTACTTTTGGGAGAAAGCTCCTTTTCAACTCTTGAGACCAACTTATTGGTAAAGATTTCTTTTAAAGTCCAGGCTCATGTCTACTTTATGGCTTGTTACTCAAGTGGGTCTGCCCTGAAATTCTTTAGAAGGTCTGATGAGCATCAGATCAAAGTCAACAGTTATAACATCAGAAGAGCTGTTTTCACTTGGACTTGGCAGTCACCTAAAGGAATATCAGAAATTAAGGAGAATGGATCATAAGTAAACAATAATTCCCTTTTGCTCTTTGTTTGGAAGAGACTTTTCTTTTGGCCTTGGGAAAGAATGTAGCTGTCCCGTATCAATGTCATTCTGAATGAAGTCATTAAGTCTTGCATGTTGTGCTGCCAAAGCAGGGCTTCTAAGGGAACTGCGTGGGTGAGTTGGCCATAGGATGTTCTTTTCATCTGCCCAGCTGTCCTTGCTCCGCTGACGAAACTCTACCTCTGCCACTAACTCTATTGCTATGGCCACCTTTTCTACTGGAGAAGAGCCAGTGACTGTGTTTCATCTTACAGGGGCAACTGGCAATCCAGGGGGCACCAGAAGCATGCTGGGTGCCCTGAGTGGGGCTTCTTTTCTCTTAGTGCATCCACTTGTGTGTAGACAGAGTCCTCTATTCCTGGAGCTCTGAGCTGCCGAGCTGGGCAGTATGCTGGCTTGCAAGTGCTCATTTGCTTCATTTTTGCTGATTGTTGGCTGGCTTCCTGCTTCCAAGTCCTCACCTGCAGGTGGGCACGACTATGCCTTGGTTGTGTGCAAGGCTTTTTACCAGAAGAGTGAAGAACAGTGTCCCATGATGTGCTACCTTTTACTCCCTTGACACTCTTATCTGCTTTGCATTCAAATTATTTCAGAGAGTTCTACCATGTACCATAGTCTCTGATCCCTGCTTCCCTGAACATCAGAGGGTGCAAACTGGTGCTCTACAGATCATTATATGTGTATGTGTTAATAATAATTCTTATTATTAATGGAACAAGCTACCTACATTTGAAGCAGAGGTGTCACATTAAGCCAAAATCTCTCTTCTTTAGGAAAGGAAGACATAGCCAAACTCAATTAGCATTTCTGCAGAGTAGCCACCAGTTATAGCAAGTGGCACTGTCTTTCTTTAACAGGTAATTTACACTTCATTATATGGTGGTCCTGTAACTTCCTTTTTCCTTATACCAGGCCCCTGTTAGGTATGGGGGTTTGAAATACTGGCCATAAGTAGTAGTCAGTATTTAATAAGGTATTTAATTACTGCATAGTAGATGCTTAAATGAATTAATATACAAACTGTAGACTAAATATGACAAAAATGCCAGTCAGTTGCTAGTTATTGGTGGATGCTTGTGCCTGGTATGGGTTCTAAGGTCCAGTTCACCAGGCCATTCAGACCACAGTGTAAAATGTAGGCATTACATGGCCTTATAATTTAGTGGTGTGGAGAGGTGGACACTTATTGAATAAAAGCATGTTCAAGAAGAATAAATACAGTATACTTTAGATTAATAGAAGTGCCTATGCATCTATGTATAAGAAATAGAGAAAATGTACTACAGGGTTTTTACAGTTGCAATCTCTGAGCAGTAGAAATATGATGATTTTGTTTTCTTACTTTTACTTATCTGTATTTTCTAATTTTCTATTGCGTGCATTGACTGCCTTCGTAATAATAAAAGGTTATTTTTAATTGAAAACATCTCTACATTCTTTCAAACTATCATTCCCAAGACAACCTTGCAGATTTTGAAATATGAAAGTACTTAGAAAGCATACCACCCATGTGCCCTTCATTAAAAAAATACTCAAGGAATTTCTCCAGCTGAATGAAGGGCATATAAATAATAAAGAACTCAAGAAATGGGAATATGTAGTGTAAATGAAATGGTACAAAGCACTAGAAAGGAAACATTTATTCAGAGTAATTGTATTAAATATGACTATGAAGTTTATGGCTAAGGAAAAAATAAGTTATTTAATGGAAATATTTAAGTTCCATATATATCAACTAAGATTGCGAGAGATATAGAGGATGACATGAAGAAAAATACACTGAATTTATCATTTATATGTGGGTGAGTGGAGAGATATTGTACATATTCATTGTTAAAAGAAAAATAAATTGAAATATATTTCTCAAAATTTCAGCCCAACAATGTGCATAAAAAGATGTTTAATTTCCACATCACATATTATTTTAAAAAGAGCAAACAAAACCAGGCCCACAAACTGAAGATAAAATCTAATCAATAATAAAAATAAAAGTATTACATAAGGGAATAGAAAAAAGAGAAATCATATCAGATATGTCAAAAAATCATGGAGGGGTTATCCTTTCAAATAATAATCTTTCATTGGGTTGGGGATATAGCTCAACGGCACAAGTGCCTGCCTGGCAAGCACAAGGTCCTGAGTTCAATTTCCAGTACCAAAAAAAACAAAAAACAAAAGCAAATAATCTTTCAAATGTTTGCCAATTAAATGAGAGGTGAATCAAGCTCTATAATTCAGAAATAGAGAATATGAGCTAATGGAAGCCATAAATAAGTCTCAAAATCCAATTAAATATTTAAGTCTGTAATTGGGATAAGTATGTCTATAAAACAAAATTGAAAGTGTGTGCAAAACAAAATAGTTTAACAGTTGCTAAAACTATAATAATAGTTTGGGCCAAAATATTTCTGATTGTATTACTAAATCTAAGGATGGTGTAGGAGAACAATATTAATCTCATTTTATAAAGGCAATATAGGTGTAATAATTCATGGATGGGATCAACAACTTTCAAAATAAAGGTGAGTGAATTTGTCTTTTATTTGTTGGATTTAATCCAATTTAATATTCCTACAGAAAAGTGCTGGGTGCTTAGTTCAAAGAGTTTGCTCAAACTGACTCAACTGTCTACCAGTACAGAGATCAATATGAGGAACAGGACCATGACTAAGAGTTGAGGTCTAACTTCTTTCCAGTTACTACTGCCCACGGGGATTTTTGGTTACCATGCACTGAGCCCTGTAGCATGCATCCTTTCTTCTGGCTTCTTCCCTTCAACCCTTTTCAGGGATGATTTTTAGTGTTGTACTTCCTAGTATTCTGTTGTATGAACACCTCATGATGTACTTATCTATTCTACTGTTGGATTGGTGGACTTTGAAGAGTTTCTGGCTTTTGAATAATATGAATATCACCAGTAACATGTTCTAATACAAGTATTTTGTTTGAAATATGTGTTCATTTTGGTTGAGTAGGGGCCCTGGAGTGCAAATTACTAGGTCAGTGATACACATTACTAGGTCATGTTCACACTTTGTGGATACTGCCAAATAGTCTTCCAAAGTGTAGCAATTTGTACCACCAAGAGTGGTGCATGAAATATCCAGTTGCTCAACATATGTTGGTTTTTAAAAATCTTTTCTATTTTAGCTGTTCTGATGGTTAGTTCATGTCAGTATACTTTTATTTACATGTTCTTAATAATTTTTTATTTTATATTACCCTAACTACTGTTAGACACCTTTTCTTGTGGTTGTTTGTCATCTAGAACTCATTTGTGAAGTATCTGTTCATGTCTTTTCCCCAATTTTTTCTATTTTTAATTTTTTTCTCTTACATGTCTACATTTGCCTGAGTATCCAAATTGAGGATATCAATATGTAATACAACAACCATTGTTAATTTCCTATCACCTTGTCTGAGATTCTCTGTTGCTTGTATTGTTTTTGTGTTATTTTCTAAGTGTACGTGGGTTTGTTAAGATGTTTTCATTCTTTTATCTTTAAAATAAAAAAATAAAATTCTTTTCTTATTAACTAGTAGGAATACACATATTTGGTAAGAGGTCTTTGTTGGAGATTGTGTGTATACAGGCATGTGTAGGTGCATACGTGCGTACATTTCTTCTGAAATTAATGAAATGATGTAGTTGGCCGTTTTATTCTCTTTTTTGTGTCATGTTCAAGACACTGTGATGTTCCACATTTACAAGATGTTGGCCTCTTAAAGTTTTATTGTATAAATTTTAAAATTTAGAGATGCAGTGCATTTGCAATTTTGGGTATGGCATGAGATAAAGTCAAGATAATGTTTTCTCCTCTGGATGTTCAATGGGCCCAGCACTCAAAGTGTGCACTACAGAGTTCCCTTTCAGAAACAAGGAGACTGACTATTTGTGTGGGATTTTTTCTGATTTTTTTTTTTCATTGCACTTCTTGATCTATCCTTACACTAACCTCACACTGACCTATTTTTTTTTTTTTTTTTTTTTGCGGTACTGGGGATCGAACTCAGGACCCTGCACTTGCTAGGCAAGCGCTTATTCCACTGAGCTATATCCCCAGCCCCAACACTGACCTATTTATTACAGCTGTTAAAAAGACTTTATATTGGGTAGTATAAGGCTTTCAGATTAATGTGTCTTTACAATTTTCTTTGCTGTTCTAGACCCTTTGGATTTTCATAAAAATTTAGGATTCATCATGTAAACTTTCACAGACACACACAAAAACACATACAAACATCCTGCTTACATTTTGATTGAGATTGCAGTAATTTTATAGAGGAATATAATAACTTAAGAAGATGGATTTTTTCAAGCAAAATATTTCATTCATTTGGGTTTTCTTTAGTTTCTTTCAATATTAGATTGTATTAGTTTTCAGTGTAGGGACCTTTGATTTATTTTGAGATATTTGCTTTACTTTGAGGCTAATGTAAGTGCTAATAATTTTAACACTTTATTTTCTGGTTGGTTTTTGCTGCTGTATAGAACAAAAATTGATTTTTAGACATCTTACATACTTTATAAATAAATAAACACCATTGTCTCTTTTATTAATTCTAGTGTTTAGAAATTACACAGTCATATCTGTGTAAGTAATGGTATTTTCTCTAATCTCTGTGTTATTTATTTTTCTTGTTTGATTACACTGGCTAGAATCTCCTGTAAAATGTTGAGTGGAAGTGAAAAACTCGGGCATCTGTTTTCTCACTGTTGATCTCAAAGGAAAAACAGTTTTACCAAGTTCGTATTTATTACAAGCATATTTTAAAATCAATAGGTTTATCAGGTTAAGAAATATTTCTTCTCTTTCTAGTAAGTTAATTTTCCTATAGGCATGTTTTAGCATCAATATTATTTATCAGGTTAAGAATAGTTTCTTCTGTCTTAATTTGTTAAGAAGTTTTCTCTCAATAGTAAGTGAATTTTGAATTTTTTTTTCCACTTTTACACCCAGTGGTAACACTTTGTAGAATAAAGTATAAAGCAAAAAGATTATGCATTTAAATAAAGAAAATCAGATGGAAAAATAAATAATAAGGATTTAGACTATGTTTGTTCTTTTTGTCTCTGAATATCATATCTAACACATACTAGTTACTCAGTATATATTTGTTAAATGAGTGAATGGGATTAAATTCATTCATGGATCAAAAATAAGTGCAATGGAAGTTTTTACTGCTTAAGAGAAACAACCATAGTCAATTGGCAGAGAAGAGAAGACTGATAAGAAAGGCATGGGTATGCTGAGAATACATAAGCCCAAAGAAAATTGCTCTGGTAATATTAGTATCAGAAAAAGTAAAATGTGAGATAAAAAATTTAACAGGCTCTACTTATTCCACTTTGATGATAGATTCACTTTATTATGAAGTAGAGGAGACATGCACTTTTATGCCCCAAATAATAGCATCTAGATAGATAAAGCAAATTTTAAAGTTGTTTTTATAAAAATAAAATTATAGTAGAGGGCTTAAAGGAGCTATTCAGTGTTTGACAAATGAAGAACCATATAAATAAGAATACAGAAAAACTGATTGCATAATTTATCTGTTCTAAAATTAATCTTGATTTACTTGACAAATGTACAGAACTTACAAAGAGTATACAAATACTTTTAATTTTGTTAAATGGTCATAGCACATTCTAAGACTATTTCAGCACAGTGACCTATGCAGGGGCATGGGGTGGCTTCCACCAGCGACCTCCTTTTTGCTGGGCAGAAGATGAAAGTGAAGAGAACTTTAAGGGTGGAATGCAAGGTTGTTTTGTTTTCTTAGACCCAGCAGGGATGAAGAGGTAGATGTACAACGTCAAATAGATGAACAACATCAACAACCAAATGCAAAATGAATGAAACTTACAGAAAATAGGATACAAGTGAACAGAAAAAGGGTTTTCAACTAGGTTGGAAAAGTATTCTGAATCCACGTTCTGATCTGTAAATGTGCTTCATCCCGTTCATCTGGGGTATGCACAGGGAAGACATAATTAATGACTAGTCTCTTAGCTGACTATGCAGCAAGAGGTGGGTGCAGAAGCAGGGGCGAGATGGCCTGAGAAGGTCCGAGCTCAGCCCGCCCCTGAGCCAGAGGACAGGAGAGTGGACCTGGTGTAGAAGCAGTGGGTGAGGTGCAGGTTGGTGAGGCACAGCATAAGGTTACCAGTGGTCACCAGAAGCCCTTTTCTACTTCTGTTCACTGAGCTCAGTTGGTGGAATTTATTTCCAGGGGAGAGGTGAAGGAAGTCTTATAGCACGAGCATGAACAAAGAAAGGGGGCTGTCTGGGAAATGCCAAGTCTTTCCATCCAGACGATAATGCACAGGCTGAGTGAAGTCTCCTTGTGTCAGGGGTATATTTTCCTCCCCATTCTACCTCCATGACTTACAGGACTTGCGTCAGCATCCACCTCTCCCAAGGCAAACCTGCCACTCATATTCCCCTGCCATTTCCTGCCTGCCAGAAAACAGTCAGAAACTGGAATGAGGAGAAGAGACATTGCCCGGCTGATCTAGCTACGGAGAAGCTCACCCATGATTCCATCCTTGTATGTGATTAGATAACCAAGGACCATCAGGGTGTGTGTATGTGTGTGTGTGTGTGTAGCAGATAAACCAGGAAGACTCATATTAAAACAGGGTAAAACATACAGCGAACATTCTCAAAGTGTATTCAGTGATATTCAGGGAGATGTTACATTCAAAGAATCAGGAAGGTAGCTTAGGGAAAACGATCACTCAGAAAACACGAAACATTTCAGGGTGTAAACACACGACCCGCAAAATAAGAGGAGCAACAACAGGATTGGAAAGAGGAGTGAGGATAAATGATAAGAGAAATAAAGGTTCAATCCCCCAGGGCTCGAGTCACTATTGTTGGGAATATAAATAGCAGAAAACAGAGGATGTGCTGAGACAGAGAAAACATGTCCAGGAAACAATAGAAGAAACCTCCCCCAAAGGATAGTAGTCCTTATATTGAAACAGTTCTCAGGGTTCTCAGAATGGTAATGAAAAAGACATTACAGTTGGATTTATCACCGAGAAATTCCAAGGCTCAGGGAATAGGTCGTGTAGGCCAGGGCTTGGAACATTGCAAGTGCTCAGTAAGGGTTTGTTAATATAATTATCATAAAAAATTAAAGAGGCAAATGTCACCTCAAAGGAAAAAGAATAAGACCACTCGTTGAGGTTTCATAAGGAATACGCAGATTAAAAAAGACACTGCTGTCAACATTTAGAACAGAAAAAATAATTGGACCTAAACTTCTATACACGGTTTAGTCATCACTCAAAATAAAGGATGGTTTAAGGGCAAAGACTCAGAAAGCTTATATGCTAAGCACTCTTCACAAAACTCAGCTTTATCGAAGCAAGTTTCACATACAAAGTATCCATATTTAAACTTTTAATTTGATGAATTTTAGCATGTGCTCAATCATGGTGCAGAGAAGTTGCAGTATTTAAAAAAGATTTCTCCTGCTTATCAGGTCATTCCACTACCTTCTTTTTTTTTTTTTTACCAGAATTCCATATAAATGGAACCATGCTATTTTTAGTCTTTTGTGGCTTCTTTCCTTTGGCATAATGCTTTTGGAATTCATCTATATTGTTTAATGTGTGAGTAGATCATTCCTTTTTATTGCTGTATAGTATTCTATTGTAAGAACATAGGGAAATAACATTTTTCTGCTTGCTAGGAAAAGGACATTTGAGTTACTTCCAGTTTTTAAATATAAATAAATTGGCTCTGAACATTTGTATACTAGTCTTTGTGGAATAGTGTTTCATTTTATTTAAGTGACATCTAGAAATGGCATAAGAAACTGTCACTGTTTTCTAAAGTATCTGTAGCATTTTGTCTTCATCAGTAATTTATGGGAATTTCAGTTCCTTCCTAATTTTGGAGAACTTGGCATTTTAAAAAATCCATCTTAATAGGTATGTAATTGTACCTTATTGTGGTTTTAATTTGCGCTTCCCAAATGACTACTGATGTTGAGTGTGTTTTTTATATGTTTATTTGCTATTTTTATATCTTTTGCAAAATAGTTACTCATAACTTTGCTCCTTTTTGGTTTTTATTACATTGTATGGGTTCTTTGTATATTCTGGATAGAAGTCCTTTATCAGGTACTGCTTTGCTAAATCCCCCAGTCTTGCTTTACCTTTTTCATTTTAAAACTGGTGTTTTTGAAATACAAGAGTTTAAATATAATTCACCTTTTTTTTCTTTGGGGGGGTTCCTTTTTGTGAATCTAAGAAATCTTTGACTAACACAAGGTCACTGTAACTCTCTTAAGTGTTTTATTTTAAAACATACAGAATTAGTACTTACCTTATAATGGATAATGAATTATGAGTTAATGTTCATTCTGACTTGAGGCCAAGAATATTTTAAAAGTATTTTTCATAAACTTGTTCAATTTCTCCTGCTTATTTGTTAAAACTTCATCGACTACTGGTTCTCTCACTGGATTTTCTTGCTACTTGTGCCCAAAATCAGTTGACCATGCTTGTGTGGGTATAGTTCTAAGCTCTCTCTTCTGTTCCTTTGGGTAGTAAGTTTCTCTTTAATGAACACTTACTTCCTGTACTACTGTGGCTTTATAGTAAGTCTTTATTTTAGGTAACTTGCATCATTCAACTTTGTCTCTCTTCAAAATTATTTTAGTTAATCTAGCTCATATCATTTCTTTATAAATTTCTCCAAAAGTACTGTGAGGAGTTTGATTAATATTGCATGAATCTATGGATTGATCTAGAGAGAACTGACAAATTGACAGCACTGGGTCTTTTCATCCATGAACATGGAATCTCTCTCCATACATTTGGATTTTCTTAGCTTTATCACAGCAATATCTTATAGTTTTTAGTTACAGGCCTTGGACATATCTTGTTAAATTTATGCCTGGTAGGTCACATTGTTGATGCTATTGTAACTGATATTTTGCTAAATTCACATATTAATTATAATGTCTGTTTGGTAGAGGTCCTAGACTTTTCTATATATATGGCCATATCTGAAAATAATTAATTATGTCTCTTCCTTTCTGGTTGGTATGATTATTTAGGATGTATCTTAATGTTTATGACAGTGTGGACTAAATATTTAGTCCACACCTTTGCTTTTTAATATATCTTAGCATAAAAATGTTCAGAGCTTTAGCATTAAGTGTTTAATCATTGAAAAGTCAAGGAAATTCCCTTCTGTTACCCTTGGTTGAGATGTTTTTCATTGTTGCTGTTGCTTTTGCTATATGCTTTACCATGAATAGGTGTTGAAATTTGTCATTTTTCCATCTGTACAGATTAGTATACTTTATATCATTTAGTTTAGTACTGTGAATTAAATTGATTGAAGTTTGAAAACTAAATGATTTTGCATTTTCAGGGTGAACCCCACTTGATCATAATGCATTATATATGTTTGTGCATTTATGCTATATATATACACACACACACACACACACACACACACATATATATACAGATACATATATATGTATATTTTCCATGTGTTAAAGTGTTTGTGTTGCATTTTTCGGTTAAACTGGTCTGTAGTAGTGTTGTAATGTTTAAGCATATCCTCATTCTCAAAAATATGTTCTGTGGAAATATAGGGACTATATCAGAAAGAGAAGGACATAAATCCAGGGAAGAGGAAGATACAGTATTGAACTGAGGTGTTGGGATGACAGCTCTATGATAGTCCTGGTCCACAAGTGGTTTGTTACATAGGAAAGAGCAGAAGGATCTGAAAGAGAAATATCAGCATGTCACAGAACAATGAGTAGGAACAAGAGTTTCCTAAAATAAGCACCCTCAAAGCAAAAAGTGCCAAAAGTACAATTTAAAAATGAAAGGCAATTGTAAACTCTGGTGTGTGTGTGTGGGAGCAAGGCTTAACAGAAACTTTGTAAGAATATTGTATGTTCAGTATAAAGCCAATGAGCTTGCTCTATTATTTGAAATAACCAATGCAAATAAATGAGACTACACTTAACTTTAGTGCTAAGAATGCTTGCTTTTCCCTGAATAATCCAGTAGCTGTGATACCGTTTTGAGAAGAAAATAGAATTCCAACACATTCTTTGGAAAGCACTGAATAGCTAAGTTGTGATAATACTAACTAATGACTTTCAGGATTTAGAAACATTCTAAGAACAGAATATGGAAGCCTTGACTGATCGCAGGACCAAAATCAAAATATAAATATCAACTACTTCCACAATGTAAAAGCTACAAAACAGCTAAGAGAAAGTAGGCTGCGATGGTGGTGGTAGGGTGTATGTGTGGTGGAGATGTAGAAGTCAGATATCCTGACTTTGCCAAGTGGGGAATCAAATAGTACCATCAAGCACTGAAGACTAGGAATAGAAGCTGTAGCACATTATTTAAAGTTCTGAAGGAAACCAATAGAAAAACCAATTGTGATGTAGTGATCGAATATGTGTAAGAGAACATGGAAGCAGAAGGTATATATATTACTATACTTTGAGATCTTCATCGAGCATCATTCAGCTGCTCAGCTGCAGGGAAAACCGAAGCTTGATCAAAGAACAGATTGAGAAGCAAAGACATTTAGCAGGTTAAGAAGAAGAAGCTGAGAGGGAAATCATAGCCCGGCTGAACGTCCAAAGTAGAATTGCAAAGCAGATGACGATCACCGAAGAAGCCCGAGCCGGTGGGGCTGGTGGACTGGCTTCAGATAGCCTCATCAGGTGCTGAAGAAAAGGGAAAAGAAATTACCGCAACGAGAGAAAGGAGGACAAATACGGAAGAGCAGCAGAGCGTTCTCACCATGGCAACACGTGGGTGTCTGACCTAGAGAGTACCGCAAATGGAAACCAAAATAACAGACCAGTGTATGCCAAAAATAATCCGAAATGAAGGAAGAACTAAATTGACTAAGATGACTGAGCTTACTGTGCTCCAGTGTATGTGCAAAAGTGCCTGGTAAAATCACTAAAACCCAAGGATGAATCATACAAGCACTCAGGCCTGAAAAACAAACCGAAAAGAAAACATCACAATTTGGGCTAACAATTTGAGCTCGGTTGGAATGTTTTCAGCAACATCCGAGTCCAGAAAGACTGAGGAAACCAGTCAAGTTTTTCAATGAAAAAACATGTGACCTTAAATCGCTGTATCTAGTCTAGTCCTTTGGTAAAAATATACCAATAAAATGAAGAACAAAAAAAATCTACAGACACAAGGCTCAAGTAAAGACTCTGTTAATATGTTCTTCATTGCCTTTCATGTTCAGCTGACCCAAATGGGAGCCTTACAAGGGCTCTACAAAAGTGGAAGCTGTTTTCGGAAAAACCAATTATAGAACCAAGCCAAATAGTACTGATAATTAATGCTCCAAAGCAGCATCCAAATATTCTTATTTTAGGGAGAAACATTGCACAATATAGAAAAATTATAATATTGCTAAATTTACTAAGGTAAACAAATCAGAGTGCATATATATATATATATATATATATATATATATATATATATCTAGAGAGAGAGAGAGAGAGAGAGAGAGAGGGAAATATTAAAAAGAGGCAGCATAAAATCAGTATGACCAAAGTAAGAGTAAATATGTCTGCCCTAGCAATAAATTTTCAATCTAATTTTTAAATACTCATATACTTGTCCAAAATCCACAAGTTTTGTTTTAAAGACAGATGCCTAACTCAGAATGACCCAATCTAAAGGTAAAACTTCGGAAATGGAGTAAAAAATGCAAGTAGAAATAAAGTAAGTGCCATAGCAATGGTATCTAAAGAGTTACATGCATGTTTAATGCTGATTAGTAATGAACTTCAACTCTTAACTATGCAAGTCCATCTCATATATTACCAGTGGAAATGTAAAATAATGCAGTGACTATGGCAAATGACTTGGCAGTTGCTCAAAAAGCTAAGCACAGGCTTACCCTACCACCCATTTTACTCCAAAGTCTTGAGAATTAAAAACATTTATTCACACAAAAATGTAAAGATGAAAGTTGATGGATTATTCATAATGGGCCCAAAGTGGAAATAACCCAAATGCCTGTCCACTGAGGAATGACAAATGTAATGTGGTAAATCCATACAATGGAGAACTATCCAGCCACAGAGAGGAATGACGTGAAGCTAAAATATGGATGAACCCTGATATCACCGTGCTAGGTGAAAGGAGCCAGAAACAGAAGTTTACATGTATTCTAGAAAGCTGAGGCAAGAGAGCTGCAAGTTCCACCCTACCCTGGTTAACTTAGTGAACCGGTGAGAAGACCCTAGGATCGGTCCCCACTACTGCAAAACAGAAAAAAAATAAATTCTATTTATACAAAACACAAATCTACAGGATAAGAGATCTATAGAAACAGGGTAGATTAATGGTTACAGAGGATGAAAGGGAGAGGGCGTCTGTTAATAGGAACAAAGGTTTCTTTTGGTGGTGACAGAAATGTTCTGGAATTAGTAGTGATGGCTGCATAACCCAATGAACGTGCCAAAATTCTCAAATTGCACAATATAAAGTGGTGAATTTTATATTAAGTGGATTTTATCAATGTAGCATCATTTTTCAGAAAAGCAGAGACTCTGAAGCTTGGGTTGAAGGATGCATCCGGATATACTGTCTGTGGGGTTAGAGAGTTGGAGCAAACACTTCTAGCCTCAACTCTTTATTTGTGGAATAGGGTTAATAACACCTACTTCTGAGGCCTCTGTGGGGATTAAGTGGCTTTATATTTGTAAGGTAGGTAGCATAGTTAGCACTGTGTAAAGGTTGTTGACACAAAAATTTAACAAGTAAATGAATGTGAGAAGGTCCCAGAGTAATGTAAGTAAAATTTCAAAGCAAGTAACTGTAAAGGATAATCATGCACAAAATCACAATGCATTAATTTAATAAAGGACTGAGGAGAAAGAGGCAAAAAGCATAATTATAATGGCACCTTGTGCACATCTCTAAACTGTTGACCCAAGGAAAAGACGTCTGAGTTGAGAGATTCACACCAGCACCCTCACTTCCTCAGGGGCCCATCTCCTGCTTCTGAACACTGGTTAGGTCCTCAAAATGTCACTAGATTAAAAAAATAGGTATGCTACAAGTTATAGTTTTGACCAGTTTAAGAATAGTATTAGCAATAAAGAACAAGCCCTTTTGTTACACTATTTAGATATTAAAATGGTAATACCTGTGTTAAGAAACAGAACAAAATCAAACCCTTGGATTGAAGGTAAAATCCAAATTGCAATTACAGAATATTTTCCTCTCAATACAGTACTGAGATGAAAATTAATATTCTTTACTCTTCAAGAACCACACAAAACCAAAAAAGACATTAAGTTCAAACTTCAACACAAAAAGTTGATTAAAAAGCAACAAATTTAACCTAAGCAACATAGAAAAAGATGTTAATAATGATGATAGCTGAAATTTGATGAATGAGGAACCAGAAAAATCACTGAGAAAAAAACAGATGAAACGAAGTGATGGATTAAAGTATAAAAATTAGGTAAATTTCTAGAAAGTCTAGTTAAGTGCTGGCAAAGTGTAATGTTAATAAAAAGAAAAGAAAAAAAATCACAAGTAGAAAATTGAAAGATAGCATTCATGTAAAACCGGGACATAAAACACCTTGAATAAATGAATGAAACATAACTTTACATGGACATGTGAATATTAATCTCGATTAAAGAAAGAGAAAAGCTAAATAAATAATTGTGGCACAAATTGAAAATTTGTTACAAAGTTTCTCTCAGACATTTTCCTATTTTTTTAACCTTCAAAGAACATCTGTTAAGTCGAGTGTTCTTATAACAAAATGATAATAAACACATCTTTCAAAAATATTAGTTGATGTTACTCTTGATGGCAAAACAATCAAAACATTTATTATAAAGTGAGTAAGAGGACACAGATATTATCTGCCATTTTTATGTAACAAAATTTAGAAAACTGCTCTGATACACGTAAACAAGCATCCTTCCTTAGTATGATTAACTAACATCTGTGTCAAATGAGAGCATCAGAAAAATACCTGGGCAATTCTTTAAAACTGGTTGCACAGTAAGTTTATGCTTAGTTGTACTTAACATGCTTCTGGAATTATGAGGAAGTGCCATTAGATAGGAAAATAAATGCATAATAGGATTATGGATCCCCTAAACCAAAAGAATCAGTTCAAAAACTGTGGGTTGAACTTGATCTGAAAAATATGTGTTGCATGTGTACTTGATGTGTGGTTCTGGAGGAACATAGGTGAGCAGGAGAGCTCTGCCTTTGTAGAGTATAAATCACAGCTGGGGAGAGGGACTACAGCAATAAAAAAGTGTATAATATGAGGTCAAGATGCAGAAACCACAAAGAAAAACCAACTGGGGAAGATGGTGAAGGACGAAGAGAGAAGAGAGGAAACCAGCAGGTAGATTTCTGAAAACTAGGCAGGTAAGAAGTGGGAGGGCAGAGGAGAGGGAAGTAATGGGATTAAAATTAAGATGTTTTAAATGAATGTACAAACTTCCCTAAACAAATCCATCATTATGTAATATGACTATACACTAATATAATACAAAAAAAAAAACTAGGGAAAGAGTGTAGAAAAAGTGCTTTCTTAAATTACTTTCAAACTTAACAAAATGCCAATCAAAAACCTTCTTTTCCTCATCTCTTTTGGTGGAAACATCAAAGTGGAAGACTCGAACCAAAACTTCGAACAGGGTAATGTGGACAAGAAAGAAAAGAAGTAAATGAATAATACTAAGAGAGTTTGCGAATTATATTATTGAACAGGTATCAAAATAGTGGGGTCCTGCCCATAAAAACAAAGTGAGAGCAATGAAGCTGAATATAAGTTTATAAACTAAGTAAACTCTAAGTTTATAGACAAGCTGAATATACGCGAGTGTCTTCCCAGCAGTAGGCATAACATATTCTGCGCCATTTCAGCAGACCTAGAAGTTTTAGCAGGCTGTGGAATGGTTCAGTAGTAAAGCCCTTGCCTAGTATGTGTGAGGCCCAGGTTCAGGTCTCCAGAACTGTAAAACAAACACAAATCAATACATTTTTAGTTACTTTAGTCATTGCTGAGACAACATATGTGACACCAAAATTTAAAGGAGGAGACGTTTATTAATCTCAGTTTGTGCGGGTTTCTGTCCATAATCAGGTGGCATCATAGAGAAGAAACAGTTCATAGTGGGCTGATGACAGCAAACAACAAAGGAGGATCCCAGCTCTTCCTACCCCTTATGTCTTACCCAGGCTGCTTAGCACAGGTGGTGCTACAACCCTTACTGCTAGCGCCCTTGATCCTAGCGTTGCGGCGCGTGTCGGTCCCAGCATCACGCACTCTAGATCCAGCCACCTCTGAAAAAGGCCCACCTACCACCACATCAGGCTTTGCGGGTGCATCTAGACACAAGCCGTAGCACATAGTAACACATTTTATTTACTCACATATTTCATTTTAAGTTGGATTGGAAATTTCTTATTTTTCAGATACTACACTTAATGAATATAATGAACAAACCCTTAAATGAACCACAGAGAGTTCTGTTTTTAAAATTTAATACAGTTTTTGGGAGGTGTGAGTAGGTTGTTGAAGAAAACCATTCTCAAACATGTAATTCTCATGGACATCATTATGTATTGTTTAAAGGTAAAAGTTAATGACCAACAGCAAAAAGAAATTAGTTACTTCTACAATTACCTCTGAAATTATTATATGATCAGTTAAATTCTAATTATATGCATTTTTATGATGAATTTATTTATAATATACATATATTACTTCTACCTATGAAAGTAAATATTTTGAATGGAGAAATGATGCAATTTAAAAACTTTTTAAATAAACAAATATGGGTCATTCTTACAAACAACAGACTAGAAAATAATGAAGGGCCATTGAGGAGCAAAATTTATAGGATGCCATCAAAGCTGAAATGAGAAAAATTCATAGTTTATATGCTTTCATTACTAATTCTAAAAGTATAAATCT